>QTSX02005217.1:0-66301 GCA_014839935.2 Entomophthora muscae | reverse complement strand
CACCTGAAAGGATGAAAACAAGCTCTTAGTTACACCTGGATAGATTGCAGCCGCTGGCTAGATTGTACTCCAGTTTCAATAAACGTAATTATCTTCAAAGTTATATTCTATTGTAGTCTGTAGTGCTCTTGCATAGGATTAGGTAGAGTACATTGGCAAGGCTAACATCTATCTGTAGCTTTGAACATACCAGCAATAACACAAGTTGCTCAAAAAATCAATATTACATCCCCAAGGTTTACTTGGCCCTGATCTCTACACAGATCCAGGTAACAACTTCCCTGATATAGATCTGGCATCTTTTTATCCTTCCCTCTTCATCAAACTAAGTTCAAATCATGGGGCTTTTACTAGAAGGGCATAGTAGGCTTTGAAAAATATTTGCTACCTGATAGCACCCACAGGATGAGGCATTCATAAGGTCTATCCAGTAAACTTCATGGATGTTGGATTTTAGTGGCAGGTGGAAGTGCTCCATCAAAGAGTACCAGGAATGCTATTGTGTTTACTATAAGAAATGATATCTTAGTGATGTCATTGATCTGTATAAATCAAAGCAGGTCTGTGGTTTCAGCTTGAGTGCACTTGAGGGGTAAGAATTTGATTTTATGGTTCCATATTGTTCTATATTTAAATTCAGTGACCAAGCCAAAGGCTTGGTTTGGCTCATCCTTACATGCAATCCTGTACATTCATCTTCAAAATCACAAAGGTTGAATCCAGTGAAGTGTGGCCCAAATTACGCCAAAATGAGGATATTGGCCACTCAGACTTTAAGGAAATTATATTTGACTATCTTAATTTAAATAGTGGTCCAAAAATTTCAGATCTGATGAATTAGCGTATCTTTATAGCTTTCTTCAACTCTAGAATGTGGATTTTAAAATTAAAAAGGGAGCAACTGATTGTTTGAGGATAAGACTGAAACTTGGATTGATTAATATCATTGATGAGATTGCATCATCCAGGCAATTTTTATTTTACCCTTGATTCATGTTGAGCTGTAAACCATCTCAGCTGGACTCAGGTTTGAGTCCAAAAATTTCCTCATTTCTATAAATGGGGGAAAATTAATATTCACATGGTCTGGATTCCATCAACTAACTTGCTCTGAGTATGATACAAGTAATAATAGTTGTCTTCTTGTCCAGCTAAATACTGATCTGCATCACTAAATACTATTTATTATCATAATCCCTTAAATAAATATTAAGGACATATACCTCTTCTTTGGTTTATTCTAACTTTGGTGAATTTCCTTTGTTAAAGGAAAACCAATCCTACACTCTATTATCTAGGTTCTTAAGGTAACAGCCCTCATTCATCCCTGAAAACTAAATTTTGGATGTCTTGTATATCAAATATTGTTTACAAAGATTTTCTGCCATGTTGTCTTGGATTCTGTCCCCAAGACCAGAACACAAAACATCCCAAATTCCACAAGTAGATTCTTCCTCTTCTTAAAAGCCTCTCAAGTAACAATAGGAAGCTGGTCAACAGCAGCCACATTGTTTTTCAGAGCTAATAAGTTTATTGCTAAATCAGGTAAAAGACCCTAACACCCTCTTGGACTTTCCCCATATCAATTATTATCCTGTATGTGAGTGACTTGAGGACTTTCTATACAGTAGTTTTGAAAGCTTTAGCAACAAGCTAAATTGAGCCACCTTTAATAAAAATTAATCTAACAGAAAAAAGATCAACTCAGTTTGAGAATAATATAGGGATCTCAAATCTATTGATAATCATTAGAGATTCATTAATGTCTTGTTTCACTTTGAGCTGGGTCAATCTCATTCTCGCATGATCTCATATTGCTTTCAGATGACTCAATATTGCCTGTTTCCACATCTTTGAAAGCTGCTGCACAAGCTATGTGAGTTTTACACTGTAAGCTTTACCCAAGTTTACTGGCTTCAGATGAAGCATTTAGGTAGCTTGAGATGCAGCAACCTCTCATTCTGTTGATTTTATTCTGGAGCTCTACTCTGTGAGGGATTCCTGGGACATTGAGTTTTTCCCATTAACCCTGCCTTTAATCTCATAAAAAGAAGGTGGGATCAGGATCAGATGACATCCTGCATAATTGCCATAGTTGACATAAGTATAGTTGGTATATATGGGACAAGGAAATATTAGGAAACACTATATGAAATTGCCAAAAGGTAGGCTTTTTTAAACATTTTCATTCCCTTACAGTTCTTCTCCCCCTTTTTTTATCTGGTTGGGCCATTTCTATTACAACAAGCTGTGTAGGCCCTTTCTCCTTTTGAGCCTGCTTAATCAGCTTGAGGTTGGTAAAAATCTCTGGGTTGTTAACCCAGCTAGCTAAGGCATTGGGCCAATGTATTTCAAGATTTGCTCCTTTGACCACAGCCTTTTGGTTTTTGAGAAGATGCCCTAAGGACTTATTGGCTGTTCCATGAATCTTGGTCTACATGGTCTCAGCGTTGGAATTGGTGGTTCTATCCTGGGTAAAGGCCATCATTTTAAATCTAGCTATAATTTTTGTGTCTACTTCTTTGATCTTGGGAGATGCTATATCAATTTCATTTAGCATCCTCTTTTTATTTTCCTACTGCTCATTAGGTCCCTACTGGCCCATATTTTATATGTTGCTGCACTCAAATAAAGCTGGTATGACATTGATCTTCTTTGCTCCCCTTTCCCCAAGCTTGGTTTAATTTTCTATACGCCTAGTATGCCCATCCCATTATGTGTCTTTTTGCTTGTTCAAATGTTTTTAGTTGATGTTTGATGTGAGCTGTTTGATTTAAAACTTGCTGATGCTTCTGGAGCTGCTCATTTACCTTCAGTGTTCTAGGGCTGCCCCTCGATAAATGCAAAGCCAGCTGGTTGTTGGATTTGATCCAGGGGCTGGCTCTAAAGCTCTAGATTATGGCTGCAGCTCTATATCTAGATGTATGATGCAACAGGTGTAAATTCTGTATAGACGCTAATTTGAACAGGCAGATATACACTGATTAGCATTTAGTAATACAGATACTTTATTGGTACCCAGTTAATAAAATATACATGTATAAAGAAAATATGTTTTTTATCTACAAGGATTTTTGTCTGGGCCACAAAAAGGGGTGCCTATTAAGAAGAGTGATGAAGGTAAGGAGAGAGTAATGCAGTGATGAATTAAGAGTCCTGGGTCTGGAGTTGGGTGGCGTGGTGGACTGCTAATTACTCAGGCTCTCCATGAGGCTGCTAGACACTCTTGATATAGCAATCCTCAATTGGTTAGGTTCAGATATGATGCCTTGGGGATGTGCTTTAAGTATCTTGAATATTTACTATTAAAGCAGTGTGTAGAAAGTTGGCCTGTATAGAATATATCCTGGCTTGCATATCTCAATGTACATATGCAGAAATTATATATGTGCATCATAGGTGGTCCCTATATAAAGATCAATTGATCACTGCAATAAAGATACTCTTTATTGCATATACTTCTATTTGCTACTAGCACTTCTTTGGCTTGTTGATTCATACCCTGAACAACTTGGCCTAATCACCCAGATTTCTTGTGGCTCTGCTTTCTTGTTGCCTGAACTACTAAGGTAAGAAGATAATATCCCTGCCATAGTAACAGTTAGATTTAGTTCCCTAGGATTGATCAAAGTGTGATGTACTTTATCCTGCATTTGAAGCACAGTACATTAGTTTACTGCACTTCTCTGGTAGAAGTCTCCCAAGAGGTTACTCCTATCACTTACTCTTACTCTCTGTGAGCATCACAGGTTGTAGAAATCAATATAGGTAGGATAGCAATGTTGGAAGGGGGTAGAACAAGGGTTTTTTGGAGGGATAGTTGATATAATTGGGTGTACACCTTGTCTGCTGTTGGTTTGATGGGCAGATATACAGGAGTGGCCTTAGGCGGCAACAACTTCTCTTTGTGTGGTTGGCTGCACTTTACCCATGAAGAGCAAGCTGGGTAAACAATCCTGGTTTTATCTGCCAGCTAAAAGAAGAGGTGGGGTCTTGGATACTAATTCATAGGTCATTGAAGGACTGCAAGCACCACTCTCCAACAATGCCTCCAAAATTGTAGACCATGGCATCACCTAGATGGATGTCTGCATGGCTGGCTGATTGAATTAAGACCTGGTGCCCCTTCTCTTCAATGCCTCTGATGACCTTGCCATCTTTTCATCTGGCAGCTTAAGAACCCCCTACATGTGAAATTTGAGCTATCCCAGAAGTTGAGTGGTCCACTGAGGATCTGTTTACGCTAATAATTATTGGCATAATTGGGGTTTATCTGATGGTATAGAGAGCCTCTTTCTGAGATATTCATAGATGAGCAACAAACCTCCATCTTTTTGATCTTCTTTCTTCCATTGATCTTATTGGCTTTCCTGTGCTTGCCAAGGTTGTCAAAAACAACAGACAGTTTTTAGTATGAGCCAAACATGACATTGTTGTATAGACTTGTCAAGCATCCGGAGATAGCAGATAAATATCAGGATCATACAGGGAACTCTTGCCGCCATCAGATTGGTTGAATATGAGGTTAGACACCGCAGAAGTGGCAGCTACTTCCCCATGCATCCAGAGCTGCATCATGGGGCACAATACCCAGATGCCATGGTGGGCAAGCTGGCTCTTGACTTGGGTCTAAGGTGCTTGGGGTCCTGATGCTTGAGATTGAGCATAGCTGGGAATGCTTGAGATAACTGTGGCTTGAGCACCACCCTCTTCTTAGTGGCCCTGACACCTCTCCATTGTATATAAATCTGTTTCATTCCTACATTGATATTGCATGGGGAAGCTTCAGCTGGGTTGCAATATTTTCCCAGGTTTGGCTATACTGGTTGGGTGCCACAATTTCTTGAGGAACTTGGGTGGTGATGATTCACAATTTAGGATTTAGAGATGTGGGAGATGTGGGTTGGTTGATTGGCTGGTAATTAAGCCAGATGGTCACTGGGTGATGATAGTAACAGAAATAATCCATCAACTTGATTAGTTAGTTGAAGGCTGCCTGGTGAGTGATCAAGCAATGGAGCATAACCAGAGATGGCCATCTGATGATGCTGAATCAGGGTGAGGCTGGTTGAACCATGAGATGTTTAAAGCCTGTTTCCCTCTTTTCACATACATAGATCTGGGGGTAAGTGAGGGCTTTTCTGTAACAGGTCTCCTGCCCATTGTCCCTGGCTTGACTATTATGTTGCTACCCAAGCAAACAGAATTTATGCCACTAGCAAGGACAACTGTAGATTTAAAAGCGGCTCAGAATCACTATAAAGAAGCCTTAATGTTTATGGTCTTGATTTTATTGGTGTTCCAGGTTTCAATTAGATAGCTTCTAAACCTATTATACTCAAATGAAGGCCTTGAAATCTTATAAAAAATTATCCTAAATTAGATAGCCCTTGATCAACTGTTGAAATGTTTGTATTCTATATTGGGGTGTAAATATTGTATGTCTTATGTGACTTCATGTTTTCATATTTATGAAATTTCATCTGTATATTGTGCTATGTTTGTTTCTGATCAGCCCTTTTGTTGGTGACTTTTCAGTATCACAATTGAATTACAATACATTCTAGAAGGCCCAGGGTGCCTGAGTTGGTTGAGGCACTCTAACCTGGCCCCAGAGGTCCCAGGGATGCTTTGTGTTGATTTTGCTTACCCTGCCTCTAGATTTTTGTTATCATTAAACTTTACCTGTGGTTAAATTTTCAGCATGAAACATCTATAAACATCTGATTATAACTAAAATATAATGAATTTTTCCTCTCAGCATGATTTAATGGTGATTTATTAGACCTTAACTGTTGTCAGAAAGCCAGACATATGTAGGGGCATTAGGTGACTCAGGATGGGGTACTGCTGGGCCAGTGAGTAATGCCCACCATAGAATGTTTGCTAACTTGATAATGTAAGATAAAGATTGCCTGAGTAAGGACCAGGGTCCATAATTAGGGACCATGGAATCCACCAATCCTTCCAAAGTATTGTAGAGTACTCCAAACAGTTGGGTGGACATGTTCTTGGCAGTGGTGGTAGGTTACATTGGGCAGTTGGGTTGCAGGGTTAAGGGCAGAGTCATGGGGACAAAGTAGGCAGGCAGATCATTTTACTTGTCTTTGAACAATCTTGGTGGCTTCATGTATCACTTTCCTTTGTAACCTATAGTTTTGGTCTCTCAAGTCCTTATCAGGGGGTTGGCAATGATTATGTTCTCCAAGTTGAACTCAGATTAGGCGGGGTTTGGTGGGTATTTGGTGAAACACACATGTCTGAAGGGGGATCCAGGGGGACAGTATAGTGCCAGAGGTGGGTCAGCAGGTTGATCTCTAGAGTGGACAGTTACTTGATTTCCTACTTGACCAGAGTTGAGATGAAATATCACTAAAACTAAATAAGGTAGGATTTGCTCAAATGAAAGCTCCCTAAAACTTTATTATTGAAAATGAAAATATGGTCATCCCCATACTGCCAGGGTTTTTATACCATGTGGTTTTGCTTCTTTGATTTTTGCGGACTTCAGGTCTGTGGATAATTTTATGGCAGGGCATGGATCTTGACTTAGGGTTTTGAGGGCAGCAGATCCTGGTTGGGCTTGCTCTGATAAACAGAAGTGGTGATGCTTTGTTTTTCTGCTGCTGTTCACTATATCATCTTAGCTAGCCAATTACATTGCCTATTCTGGGCTGGAGACTGGCAGCAGCTGGTGCTCATTGGTGAGGATAGTAGTAGGTCTTGTCTTAACCTCCTTTAGTCAAGACACAACCTCTGTGTAGGTCTGAGTCTTCAGTGGCACAAGGTTGGCAGAAATCTGGTGATCTTTTTAGGAAGCTCACTTAACAAGCTGGCAGGTTGCGGAGTAATTCAACAACTTGAGTTTGTGACTCAACAGGTTGGCAGGTCCCTGTCCCTCCTAATTGAGACAAGGTATCTCCTGTGGCCCAGGGTATGGCTCAACTGGCAGTCTGGTGGGTCCCTGTCTATCCTGGTTGGTGCAAGATAATTTCTGAGGGCCAGGGTTTGATTCCTGGGTTTTCAATACAAGTATTGAAATGTCATTCATGAAATCTGTAGTTATATTTCCAGCATGGGTTGGCCAGAAATTCCAATAAATAATGTGACAATATTAAATTGACCCTCTTATCCCCAATACCCTTAAGCTGTGGTTTTTTTCTACAGTTGTTTCTGAATTTAATAAAGATATTTTTAAAAAAATACAGTAGTTTTCAATTCTGTTGAGATAAACTTATATTATTCAGTTTATAATGCATGAGCTCAGTCACAAAACGTTTTGCAGCTGGAACCAGTTGAATGTTAATTTATTCAATAAAGCTTCTATTTATCTAGGTCCAGAAAACAAAAATTATTCAATAAAAAAACAAAAATAAAACAAATACTGAATTCTGAAAATGAGATAGCAAATGCATATAACTCAAATTCAAAATGCTTACAATACAGTCACTTACTGAAGCATTATACATCAAGTTTGATAATGAGTGTGTGGCAAAAATTATCAAACAGAGAACAAATGAGGTTCAGTCACAAAAGTGATAAGTTCAAACACAAAATGACTTATTTTTTTTGAAAATATTGATTATTTTTGGGACTCAAATTGGAAATAGTGGATTTCAAGAGTGAATCCATCAAAATCTATTAAGAGAACTAAATCATTATTTTCAATGTAAGTACATCTAACTTTGGACATTTATGTCTGAGAGAATGTCTCAAATAGGAGCATTCATTTAAATAAAATTAGGTTCCTAGAAATACTTTGCTTTTCTATTTTTAATAGAATTTTTATTGTTTTGTGTTAGTATGAGTTTCACCAGTGAAGATAACTTTGGTGTTGTTGAGGAGCAGTACCAGGAGCTAGTTCAAGCTTAGGCTGCTGAGCAAGGGAGCACAACCACTGTGTTTCCTGTGTACACCCAATTCAATGCAAGTCAAGAGGAGGGTGATTTGTATGTGTCACCAGCCCCATCCACAGGTGAATTTTCCAATATCCAATATGGAGCCTCACCAGACCAGGCCCAACCTGAGCCTTTGCCGCATTTTGAAGACTGGGAAACTGTGGCCCCCTCCAATCCAATCCAATCCAACCATTTTCTGAGAGTTTGGGCCAATAAGAGCAAGGCCTTCCTGATCCAGGTCCCCTTATTCCTCAAGTCTGTCAAAAATGGTGAGTCATAACCAATGAGGTGATTGAAGAGATTGTGAGCCTCAATCAGAATGGTGTTAGTTTTTCCAAAATAGCCACTTGGCTTCAATTTACCAAGGCAGTGATTAAGCGTGAGTTCCTGGCCCTCTTGAAGAGAGGTGGTGCAAAGTTGGCCAAGAAGCCAAAGAAGCAGCAAGATTCTCAGATCAAGGAGGTCTATCCCTTCATGCTTGACCTTCTGCAACGAGACCCATACCTCTAATTGACTGAGGTCTGTTGCCTACTTGGGTTCCAGAGCATATTCATTGCCAGCCGCACAG
This sequence comes from Entomophthora muscae, assembly GCA_014839935.2. NCBI lineage: Eukaryota > Fungi > Entomophthoromycota > Entomophthoromycetes > Entomophthorales > Entomophthoraceae > Entomophthora > Entomophthora muscae. Next base: position 57,835 of record QTSX02005217.1, on the reverse strand, counting down.
TGCAGCTCTGGATGCATGGGCTTATAGTTGGTGTTCTTATTATGATCAATTGGTTGGCCAATAAGTTGTATGATGGATCTGATTTTCCCTATGACCATGTAATTAGTGCCACCCTCACCCAATGCCTGTCCTCTATTTTGGACAATGTTGTATTTATATCCTATTATAAATTGTCATTGCAGTTCCATGATTATGGCACTTAGAGTGAAAAAAACACTCCCAAGGGCAAAAGGAAGGGAGCACAGGTGAAGGTGATTGGTACATTCCTTGCTGTTTCCCCAAAAGGGACTGTATTTTACCGGACTACAACCAGTTACACCAATGGTTACTGGTACAGAAAATTCCTCTCCAACCTGCTTGATACCTGGAGCTTGGACAATTCCAAATTTCAAACATTCCTGAGCTACCAAATGGAGTGCACTGAAGTGGCCTCCAAGAAAATACAGGCAGAAGGCCATGATGTTTCAATTCTCTCTTCCAGTCATGACAATCTTCATCTGGATGATGTGCTGTTCTTCAACATTTGAGACACCATCTGTGGGTGTAACCCCACAACCTTCAGCCAGGTGCTTAGTGCGGCCAACAACCCCTCAGTGCTGTTTCTCTATCAGAAGTTTGCCAACATGTTTACAAAGATGGCATTCAATGCTTTTGGGAACAGCCAATCACCAGAGTGTTTCAACCAAGTTTCTCTCCTTGCCTGCTAATGTATCTTACAATACACAGGGGGCGCTCAATGAGTTGCCCCAAGACATATCTAACAACATTGATCAATCTAAAGGCAATATCAACCTGTAGATACTTTCTCCTAATTGGGAGCACTACCAATTTGACCTACTGATCCATGTACAAGTTATTCCTTGGCTTCAAGCTTTACATGGAACATGCCATTATGCCACCCCCTTGTGGCCTTGTGGCTTTTCTCATATATTATATTAATCACAATATTCTACAATAAACAACACCTTACTCTATTCATTTCTGTCCTTTGTATTGGACTTTTAACTTCACCAATCAAATACTGAACTCTAATTGGTTCAGTTGCAATAAAAGGATCCCCAGCTGCCATTTTATAACTCCCCTATGTGCAAGCTAATCAATGTCCTTCCTGTGTTGGAATATAATGTCATGTATAATCAATTCCTCAAAGCCAATCAAGGCACTCAACTCCTATTAGGTCCTTCAGCTGCCCTAGTCCCCATCTAATCCTCCCAGGTGACCAGCACCAACCCCATCAGCTAATCAAGTCCTCCCCCATCAATCCATTCCATCACCTAGTTTGCACCGCCCAATCCCACTCTACCAATAAAATTTGCCCCTCAATAATTTTTATTTATATATATTGGTTTAACATTTAGAAGCTTTTAAATTTATAATAAATAAGTTACATCTAAATGAAGTGGGGATTAATTGTATCATGCCACTAGTTAAATTTGGCTGCTTTAATAATTATTAATTCTATTGAATTCTATTATAACTTTAATATATTTGAAGCGCTACAATAAAGTGATTTTTAAAAGCTACAAGTGCTACAGAGCAACCAATTGGAATGGGTGTAAATTAATGCTATCTTTGAGCTTGGCTCAGACCAGACACACATCAGTTATTGCACCCAGTTTAACTTAATGAAATAAGCCTGTTAGAAATAAGACTTGTTGTGATCTGAGGTGCAGCACATAGTGAAAACAGGAAATCCTAACCTTAGGATTAGAGTTGTACTAAGTCTCAGTTAGAATGACAGGAAAGGCTATGCAATTACCTTGAGGCCCTGATTAAAAAATATCTGCTAGACGTGGCTAGAGAGGCGCCAAAGTATGTGGAGACAAAAAGACAAAAATGTGAATAGAACTTAAATTTTATTGTGTATAGAAATGGGAATTATATACTCTGTAGCTTTACCACAAAGCATTAAATGGACAGTAGGATCACTTGCCACAAGCATGAGTGGGACAAGTGAGTTGCACAGAATCAGGAAACTGAACAATTTTATTTCCCAATTTGGAGCCAGACTCATTTCAAAGGTTAAAAGCAAAAGAGAGAGATTTGTCCTCAAAATAACCCACCAAAGGCAAAATTGAAACATGGTGAATGGCAGCATTCACAACATTGCCCCCTATAGATTGGCCTTAGGGGGTCGTACTTGCGGAGGAACTTGGCATTCATGTGAGCAAACAGTTGACCACTAGAGAGGAGTTTTACAGTATACTCTGATCCTTGTTTGATGGTCACTTCTAAGGGCCCAATCCACAACAAGTCTAATTTATGAGTACTTCCTCCTACTCTATGCTGATAGTAAAGAACATGGTCCCCAATGTTGAACTCAGGCAGGGGAGATTGTCCAGCATTGTTGGGAGAGAGCTCAAGCATCTTAGTCTTATATACAGACATGTAGGCAGAGGCCTGAATATCAATGATTTGGTTGACTAGATCTTTGATATGGTCATCAGGGTTCATGGCCTTATCAGAGGAGAGTAGGGGAGCCCCCAAGAGCAACAGAGTGGTGGCCTCATGCCCATATAGCATAGTAAAAAGGGAGTACCTGGTGACACAATGTTTGCTAAGGCAATAGGCAAAGAGAGCAGCAGGTAAGTATAGATTCCAGTTGGCAGCATCAGAATAAGCTATTTTCCTCATGATAGAAACCAGAGTTGAATTTGAGCGCTCAACCTCCCCATTAGTGGAAGGATTATAGGGGCAGAGAAAGACTGGTGAGACCCCAAGGCTACAACAACAGAGGTTAATAACTTGGCGTTGAAGTTAGTCCCATTGTCAGACAACAACACTTGAGAACAACTGTGGAAAAAGAATACATTTTACAGCAGAAAGGTGGTGGTTGTCTTGGAAGTGATGTCCTTAGTAGGGAAAGCTACTACCCACTTTCTAAAATGATCAACAGCAATTAGGATAAAGCAGCAACCAGAGCAGGAACAAGGGAGAGGTCCTACAGCGTCAATACTGACAGTGTGAAATGTGTGCTGAGGGGGGGACTAGCTTGAACTCGTGAGCAGTAGCTCAAGGTTGTTGAAGCTGGCAATCATGGCAACTAGCAATATCATCTGGGATCAGCAGGCAAAGATTTTCCCAGAAGTAGTTCTTCTGGAGCCAGGTATAAGTTTTGGCAACGCCTCCGTGTTCTATCTCCTTATGAGCTTGAAGCACCACCAAAAGGCAAAGGCTAGGCCTTACATAAGGCAAGTAGTGGTCTTATACTTTCTTGAAAAACTGATTGTCATGTATGAGAATTTCTTCAGATAATTTAGAAAGGGCAAATTGGACTTCTTCTGTCTTGTTTTTTCACAAGGAAGGATATCCAATTAGTTTGTACAACCTGTCAGCCTCAGCAGGGTGTAGAGCAAGGATGGGCATTCTGGGCAGTCCATCAGCATTCTGATGTTGAATCCTGGGGTGACGCAGCACAGTGAAGCCATACCCTTGCAGGCAGAGAGCCCATCTAGTTAGTTGTTCTTCTAGTTCCTTAAGTGGTTGTAAATATTTGAGCAAAGAGTGGTCAGAACCCACAGTGAAATGGGTGCCATACACGTAATGGCAGAACTACTTGACAGCATGCAGCACAGCAAGGCACTCTTTCTCTGTTACACTGTAGTTTTTCCCATGCTTATTCAGGACACAAGAGGTATAAGCTACAGGGTGATTCACACCTTCATCATCCAGTTGAGCCAAGATGGCTCTAATGGCCAGGTCACTAGCATCAGTATATAGGATAAATTCCTTATTGTAGTCAGGATATAATAGGGTGGGTGCCTCTTTGACTTTTTGTTTGAGAGTCTCAAAGGCTTGTTGGTGGCTGGCAGTCCATTCAAAAGGAACATTAAACAGCAGCTGGACCAAGGTTTCACTAGTGTCAGCAAAACTGGATATGAATTTTCTGTAGTACCCCACCATGCCCAGAAAGACTTGAACTTCTTGCAGGTTAGTGAGCAGATGCATTTTGTTGATGGCCTCAACTTTCTTAGTCATGGGGAAAATTACAATCCAAGTCACCTCATGTCCCAAGAATTTGAGGCGTTCTTTGAAGAAGGCACACTTGGATGGTTTTAACTTAAGACCAGCTTCTCAAATCTTTATAAACACTTCCTTGATGTGGTGCTTAAGGATTAGAGGGATAGTTTGAGAGTAGCTGAGCAACTGGAAACACAACAGGACTATTATTTTCTTACTCAACATAACCTCTATTTTTGGGCTCTGCAAGTAGTCTAAGATTTGTAAGTCAATTGTTGTGTATGTGTATAATTCTTGTTTATTGGGGACTCCTGGGGGTCTTTTTATACTTGGAGGGGAGGAGGGAAAAGAAAGGGTGAGTCATGCTGACTAGGGTCTAGAATATCAGGCAATGAGCTTATTCTTGGAGGGCTGAAACATACTGGGGAATATTCAGAAAGAAATGGGTTGGATTGGGAAAGAAGTGAACATTTGGGCATGTGATCTGAAGTCAGGTGGTTGCAGCACATAGTAGGGCCGTCTCTGAGGAATTGAGTGTAGAATAAGGTTTCAGGCTACTCTCTTTCAGGGTTCCCACTTTGGCAAAAAGAGGGGTGGAAGATCACTATACAAATTTACATAGTGGGCACAAGCAATGGGTCAATAATTAAGGCATCTGCGGCTAGCCGCAGATGCGTCAATGAGTCATTAATTGTCATATATAAACCATCTTTTGATGAGTCATCAATTGATGCATCTGCAGCCAGACGCAGATGCTCCAATTGGTCACTAATTTCCATATAAAAACCCATTCCAATGGGTCACTCTCCAACACATCTGCGGCTAGCCGCAGGTGCGTCAATTGGTCTATAATCAGAGACAACGCTATGTAATTTAGAGGGTTATCTTCTGATGATAACACCAAAAAAGGGCAGCAGTCCCCCTTATACGTTTCCAAATAAGGAAGCATTCCAAATAAGGCAATACTAGGGGGTGGCACCCAGCACCACATACCCCCAGATCAGGATGGGGCTCCATCCAAAAAAGGAAATTTGAGGCCCTCATAATGGTAAGTGGATGCACACCTGAAACAAATTTAAAACAGCCAATCAATTGTCAAGTGGCCTAATGATATTCAGTGAATAGACTTAGAGGGGTGAGTCATGATGAATCACCCAATGATTATCAAGCCAAATTAATTGGGTAAAATCAGGTAAAAAAGAGGTGTCCTGAATGGTTTTCCTTAGTTAAAAATGTCATTATTTTCTGCCGCCCGCTGCGTCTGCAAATTATCCACCTCACTACAGGCCGTGTTAACTGCTCTTTGTCAAGCAAAGCTTGAGGCCCTTGAACAGGGGGTGGGCTCCTCAATAGAACAGGAAGAACACATCTTGGAGGACCTCCCAGAGGAGGACCGCAAAATTGTACGGGCCCCACTGACATCTGTAGCCTTTGCCATTGTGCCCAGTTGGGTGCACACTGCCAAGGGGCGCTTCTACCTCCAACTGGACAAGGAGGATGACCAGTTCAAAACTACCAAATCCAACACGCCCAAGCCTTCAGGGCCTGAGGCTCAGGATGGATCAAGTTCACAGGCTGACCCTAAAGATTGCAGCCCCCCAAGTCACCCTGCTTCCCCGGCTACTCAGCGCCAACGTCTTTGCAACCTGGCCTTCAGGGCAGAGGTGACCTCACCAACCAGCAGCAAACAGGCCTTATAGGAGGTGATGGCCCAGGCTGCTTGCAACACAGCCACCATGCAAGTAGCTTTCAAGGCTCTTGTTGATGAGCAGCAGCGTGTAGCTCTGGAGGCGGCCAATTGTTTGGGTATGGATAATTCCGTTGAGGACACCCTGGTCTCTCGGGTGGCCATCAAAGAGACCTTTGCCAATATGGGGCTGGATAATTTGAATATTACCCCCCATGCGCCCAATTGCTCCAAGCAAGTACTTGGTCCCTACATCCAGATGGCTATTAACGCGGCCTGGCTGGACAAACAATCCAAGAACAACTATTGGGAGGTTAGGGCCACCCTTCAGGTCAAGCCAATGGCCCACATTCTAGAACTAGTCCAGAACAAAGATTCTGTGTGGTTTAGAAATTCTTCAGTGAACGCCTATGCACGTGTGCCTCCCGTGGGGCGCCTTCCTTCTTCTTCAAATCTCATTGAAATTGAATAGCTTGGATTGGGATGTCAGGTAGACCAATTCATCACTGCTTGGGTGAGTCACTTGATGGAAAACGCCCCTGGCTATTGACACCCATCACACCCTCTCCTTTACGTTGTCTGAGTTCAGCTGGTTGGTTGCCACCTGCCCCTGAAAAATGGCGGATGTCACTTTTTCCAGAAACGCCTTGATCTTGGTGGTGAAGACTTGGGGGTGGAGCGGGACATTCACCTCATTCTTTTGTATCATGGGTTCAATGGGGCCTCTCAGAGCCGGCGGTACTGTCTATTTGCCAACCAGGTTGGGGAATTGGATCACAACTTGTATCACCAGCAGGTACAAGCTTTTATCACTCTGGGCTTGTCCTTCAACCTTTCCAATTGTGCTAAACTGTCCCGCAAGAAGGTGCCCACTGCCATTGACAGCATGAAAGCCCAGCTTACTACAGGTTGCCTGCCAAGGGATTTGAATCATACAAGTATATGATTCAGGATGCGCTCATCTTGGCCGCCATATACACCAGCCACCATCCTCCTGAAAAATGCTGCATGTACAATTGGATGCTGCAGGCTCCAATCAGCAACTGCGTAGCTGCCTACAATGATGATTGTATGTTCCCCTTCTTTGTGGCCACCAAGGTCACAAATCACTACATGGGGTTCATGACCCCTCACCTGTTTCAAGAATAAACTTCTTTTACTTCTGCCATATTTATTTCTATATTTATATTTTTTCTTTCTGGGATTAATCCCTCTTTTTTATACAGGCTATACCAAAAATTGTTCTCTTCAGCCTGATCCTATGAATGGGTAGTAGGATATCTTTCTGTATCAATTTTCTATATTCCTACGTAATTTTTTTTCTGCTGCTCTATATAGAAGAGATAATAGCAAGGCCGGCAGAGGTTGTGTAAAGCTGCATGGATTTACTGAGGGTTGCCTATGTAGGCAGAAGTTGGCAAGGGGCAAGGAGACTCCTTGTCAACTACAGGGACTGCTTTCATGAACTTGGCATGTACTCTCTGATAAGTTCAACCAGAGGCAATATGTCAAACCATATATGCATCAAAGCTACTTTTCTCAATTACCACAAATGGACCTGAGAATATTGGGATGAGCTTGTGGGGACGTCCAGAAGTCTGAGTCCTGGAGACAAGTACGTGTTGGCCAATCTCAAAAGATGCTAGCTTAGGACAATGCTTTATGTTGCAGGCAAACACAGCACACCAATTTGTCCCCATAGTGTTATATGTTTCATGATGCAGAGTTATTAACCCTTTGGTGAGGGCTCTCAGGTGGTCATCAGGGGATCTACCTGGATCTAACTGATAAGTTGCCAGGAGACCTGGTAGGGAGGGTTGTTGCCCATAAACCATCTGGAAGGGGAAACAACCAGTAGCAGTATGATTAGTTACTTGGTACGCCATAAGTGCCAAAGAGAATAAAGTATCCCAAGACAAGCCTAAATCTAACATGAGCTTTTTGAGGATAGTCTTAAGGGTGCTGTTGACTTGTTCAATAGAGCCATTTGTCTCTGGATGATACAGAGTAGATTTTGCGTCCTTAATTCCCATGACCTTGTTTAATTCAGACAGAAGTTTGCTGGTGAAGTTGGTTCCATTATCCGTCAAAATGATGTTTGGACAGCCATGATTGGCAATGATATGCAATAGAACAAATCAGGCAGTGTGCTTGGCTGTAGGGGCAGGAATAGCCTTGGCTTTGACCCATTTGCTGAAATGGTCAATGGCTATGATAAGATATCTATTCCTACGGCTAGTCTTATTTGGGCCTACTGGTCCTACCACATCAATGCTAACCCTGTGAAACGTGTGAGTAGGGAGATGCAGCCTATAGCTAGTGGCCTTGGGTAGGGGGCAATACTTGGAGCAAGTCATGCAGATTTGACAATATTCTAATACGTCAGTGTACATACCTTCCCAATAGCAATGTGATATAAGTGTTGCCATCATGCGTTTTTTGCCTGCATGTCCAGTGGCTAGGTTATGAAATTGTTGTAATATGGCTAGCTGCTAAGAGGGGCAAATGTATGGCAGTTGATGTCCCTTAACTTCCTTATATAGATAGCTGTCTCTAATTGTGGTTTTATGAGCAAGCTTGGCTAGGGTTTTCCGAGCTTCAGGAGGGATATTATCCCATTTGGAGGGAAAAGGAATGAGATTAAACAGGGCTTCTCCTTTGGGGGCAAGGGCTGCTACTAGTGGAAGTCTAGATAATCCATCAGTGTTGGCGTGCTTGGCTCCAGGGCAGTGTACAAGTTTGTAGTTGTATGCCTGTAATCTTACTGCCCAGCGAGCCAATCTCTCTTTGGGGTCCTTTAAGTTAGCTAGCCACTTCAGGGAGGAATGGTCAGTCACAACCTTGAAGTGGGACCCATACAGGTAGGGACGGCACTCTTCAATACCATATAAGACTGCTAGACACTCTTGTTCAGTTACTGAGTAGTTTTGTTTGTGGACGTTCAGGGTTCTAGAGAAATATCCAACAGGGTGATTGTGGCCTTCATCATCCAATTGCGCGAGGACCACTCCTACTTCTACTAAGCTGACATCTGTGTACAAAATGAACTCTTTAGAGAAGTTGGGATATTATAGAACCAGGGATTCTACTAAAGCTTGCTTGAGCGCCTTGAACCCAATTTGGTAATCATGGTCCCATACAAATTCTATATCCTTTTTTAGGAGGCAAAAAAGGGGTTGGGCCAGATTAGCAAATGCTTCTATAAAACGGCAATAGTAACCAACCATGCCAAGGAAGCATTGTAGGTCCTTGGCGGTGGTGGGGGCAGCAAGTTTGGAGATAGCTGCTACCTTGGCTGGGATAGGGGTGATGCCTTTCTTATTGATGACATGGCCTAGGAACTCAAGGTTTTCCTTAAAGAATTGACACTTCTTTGGCTTGAGTTTCATCCCTATCTTGTCTAGCCTGATGAAGACCTTCTCTAGGTCTCTAAGATAATACTCAAAGCTTTTCAAATACACATTGATGACATCCAAATATACAAGGACACAGATGAACTTTAGGTTGTAGAAGGTGGTGTCCATAAGCCTTTGAAAGGTGGCCGGGGCATTGGCTAGTCCTTGCGGCATCCGGGTTGATTAGTATAGACCATCTGCAGTCACAATGGCACATTTCTCCTGGTCTTCAACTTCCATAGGTATCTGTCAGTAGCCTGCTACAAGAACCATGGCTGAGAAGAACTGCGCGCCTCCCAGCTTGTCCAGGGTGTCATTGATCTGAGGTAAGGGATACCTATCTTTCTTGGAGATTGCGTTTAACTTCTTGTAGTCAATTACCACTTGATTGGTTCCATCTTTCTTTTTTACCAGGAGCAGAGAACTGGCCCAGGGACTATTAGATGGTACTAAGAGACCTCCTTCCAATAATTTTTCAACTTCCTGTTGGATTATCCAATTAGCCACAGGGGATTGACAGTACGCGGTTTGGAATAGGGGCTATGCTTCCCCTGTGTTGACGTTATGGAAGCAGTTATTGGCACAGCCCAGCTCAGTGTCAGAGTTGGAAAAAAGGTTCTTGTACTTCTTGATGAGCTCCAGAAACTGTTCTTTCTGTTGCAAGTCTATGTCTCCAATTTGTTTGTCTTGTAGGATGGGTGCTATTAGGTCATGACCAGGGTCTGGTAATCCTAGCTCATACAGCATTCCAATGGAATAGGCAGAGGAAATAGATTTATTTGAGGCAATTTTTAAGTAGGCTATCCCAGAGTTGCAACCAATTTCTAGAGTAGAGGAGTGAGGGTTGGCCACCAGGATAGTGAGCTCATCAGTGGTCTCCCCTGGGATAAGATGGGTTGCAACCATGGGCAGCCCAGGACGTGGAAAACCTAGTGCCAATATTTCCCCATGTAACCCTTTAGGTATGCGTAGCTTGATACCTGTTACTATTATGGCTTGAGATTTAGGAGGGATACTTACACTGTCCTTCAATTGATTCAGGGTAAGGTTGTTGTAGTAAACGGTATTTGATAGCTTGCTTATTTGAGTTGAGGTGGTTTCATAGGGGATCCCTATCATCCCAGATGGGCAGGCCAGCAGGATGCATCCTCTAGGGTTCATGCCTTCAGGAGGGACTCTAGGCCAGCCATCTGGTGTCAGGAGGGGGAATTCCTGGCCTAGAAGATGGAACGTGCCAGTCTTATGATCTATGGTGGTCCTGAACTGGTCCATAAAGGGGGAACCAATCAATACGTTGTAGTTCTTGGCTTACAGGACTATGGCCGGGCAGCTGACCACAGTATCCCCAAACTTCAACAGGACCAAAGAGTACGCGCCTTTAGATCTGGCAGGATTTTCACCTGCTGTACCAAAAGTTCTACTGCATTCAACATCTGATGGGAAATGAAGCCTACGGGTGAATTGGGAGAATAGGATTAAGGTTGATGCACCACTATCCAGGACGGCACAAATTGGGATGCCAAATACCTCAGTTTGTACCCAGGTGCTTGAACCAACCAAGAGGTCATTTCTGCCTTCTACCCGGCAGACAAGGGGGGTCCTTTTTCTAGCTTGTTGATGGCTTTCTGTAGGGTAGGAAGGATGTGGACAATATCACTCAACAGAGTAGTAATCACAGTTTTCAAAAGGGCTTTGGTTATATTGATGATAGTGGGGTGAGTTTTCTGGAGGTTCTGAGCCTGGAGAATGTATGGCAAGGCGAGATTGACCTTCAGGGAGCTTATTTTGTGGGGGTACTTCCTTGTGGGCTGAGGCTTTTGTGCGTGTGTGATTGGCCACGGCCATTATTAATGAGTTGGGGCTAAGGGAATCAGGAGGGACCTTTTTACTAGGCGGAGACACACTGGTCCTGTGTGCTCTGCTTAGTAGTTTTTTGGCCCTTCCAAGGCACTATCCTCTTGCAATGTGTTGGGCAAGGCGTGCATACTGGGTTTTGAGTTAGCGGGCTCTTCTTTCACGTCTAGTTGGTGGTGTGGGCAGTTCCTTGAAAATGTCTTTTCTGTCCACACTTAAAACATTCTTGTTCTTCCATGGGTTGTCTTTTCACATAGAGAACTCCATCATTGTCCTATTCATAATCCTCCACCACACTCATTACCCGGAAGGATGGGTACACAGGGCGTGGAGCCTGGCATAGGATGTGTTGTTGGAGGGAGGCGGCTATGCAAAGCACTGCTTGGGTTGAAGTAGGTGTCAACAGCTGTGGGTGGAAGACAGACAAGTGTAGGAAGGAGCGGATTGCATGTAGAAGAGCTGTTGCTGCTTCTCAGGGGGTCAGGAAGTTGATAGACATTAGGGTTTGAGCCTCAACCCTAAATCTTCCAACAAATTATGGAAGCAAATTGTCTTTCTTTGGTGAGATTGTCAAGAAATTGGCCTTCTTGTCCTCTAGCTGTTTGGGGGAACCATATGTATCTTCAAGGATATTTTTAATTTCCTTGTAAGACCCTCCCCTTCACTAAGAGAGGCAATCACGGTGGGGAAGGAAGTTTTTTCCAGGCTATTCAACAGTTTAGCGCGGGCAACTGGCTCTGGGCTATCCCTGGTCATAAGCTCAAACCCTTTGAGAAAGACATGAATATTGATGGGTTCTCCTGGGTTGAACTTGGTGTTTATCTTGAGACTAGGGCCAGAGCTTGCAGGAGAGTCCCATGAAGGCAGGACAGGGTCAGAAGGGGCTGGTCCTGGGGGTCTGTAGGGTGGTCCTGGAGGGCCAGGCGGCAGCCCTGGTGGTCCTGAGGGTTGACCTGGTGGGGGTCCTGGTGGCCCTGGGGGTCCTCCAGAGAAAGTTCTAGGATAGCCTCAAGGTGGAAGCAACAGCCCAGCGGGGGTGTAAGCCCCATAGGGGTAACTTGATTGGAAGAAAGACCCCTCTGGTGGATATGGTTGCGGGTTAGGGCCTGAGTACCTGGAGGGGGGAAGCCACCAAGGGTATTGCTGGGGATGTGAGTGTCCAGGATTTGGGGGGGTCTCCCAGTGTGCGGTTGCAGGGTCTGCCCTAGGATCATTAGCAGGGGCCGGTGATGGAGTGTCAGGGAGATGTTCCCTGGGAGTTTGATTGGCAGCAGTTGGTACTGAGGTGGGGCCAGGAGTCAAGATGTCTGGGATGGGCGGGAAGGAGGTTGGCATTGGGGCAGAGACCCCTTGAGTAGCCCGGGGGAAACTTCAATATGTCTCTCCAACTGGGTGAGTACTGTACAAAGCCGTTGTGGTTTCTACTGACTCAAGGACAGAACACACTACTTCTTCCAAGGTATAGGCAGAGGTGGATGTTGGGCCTGGTTGAGCGCTACCTGATCTTCCTAGGTTCATCGAGTCAAATCTTTTGGTCAGGTTGGAGATCAGCAACTGTAGGCTAGCGTCCTTCTCCTTAAGAGTGGAGAGTTCCTTGTTGTAAGTGAAGGCATGGGCTTCCTGCTTCTGAGTCAGGATGGTCAGCTCCTGTTGGACGCGCTTAAGTTTGGTTGTAAATTGTTGGATGAGGCCAAGGTGTTTGGTTTGATTGGCCTAAGTTTCCGTCTTGAAGGCAACCTGGTCCGCCTGTAGCGCTTCTACCTTAGCATAGGTTGTGTTGCCATCAGCTCTCACAACGTCCAGGTCTTCCTGTGTTTGCGCAAGATCATTTTGAAGTAAGTCAAAGTCATTCTTCAGGACCTCTAGGTCATCCTGAGCCTGTTTGACTCTAGACGTGGCGTTCCCAGCCCACTGGTTGCGGGCCTCTTGGATATCTGTTAGCTGGGCCTGTACATCACTGATGTCTACGTCATGTTGGTTGGAGTGACCTTTAAGGTTGGCCATTTCTTAAACCAAGGGTTGAACTACTTGCTGTTGGAGGGCAGAGTGGTCTTTGATTATCTGCCAAGCAATGGTCATGGTGTCTGAGTGCATGGCTCCCAGAACCTCATACTTGTGTCTGATCTGGTGAAGTCGGTCTTGAAGGGAGTTTACCGCTGACTCAGTATAGTCCCTTAGTTGGTTCAAAGCCGTGATGGTTTGTTCACTGCTGATACGTTGTTGCTCCAGCCAATTTACCAGTGCGGTTACCATAGGGTGGTTAAATTGGATCAGATAGGCCTTGATCCTGTGGGTGTTGTCTATGGCGGTGGAGGTGAGAACATCCCTGTTCTTGCTCAGAAACTGGCAGACATGTTCCATATCTGATATGATGGGGTCATCAGAGGGGCCAGGGTAAGCAACTTGGTGCATTAGTAGAGGGGGAGCACTAGGGACAGGAAGAGGCTCTATATGTGAGACAAACGGGGCACAGGAGCTTGTTTACTTGAGGGTTTGACGTCTTTGGGGAGGGGGCGCAGGATTTCCAGACAGGGCCCTAGGGTGGCGGTGGTCTCTACTTGATGTAGATGACCAAGATGGAGTCCAAGGAAGATTGGCGGGAGGTTCCTCATCCACCTCAAAGAAGTCCTCTACAGGGTCCTTGTCTGAGGCAGGGGAGGGGCTTTGCGGGCAGACTCAAGCAGGGCGCTGTCTTGCGGGCTTGACAGCTTGGGGAACGGAAGGGACAGAGGCAGGCAGGCGAGGTCTAGGTTGGGCTTGTGGGGGAAGGTCAGAAACAAGGGCAGCAGGTTCCTCAACCTCTATAGGCAGTTGGGGAGATCCTGTGCTAGGGGGCGGCTTGACCCTCAGGGTGGGGGACTTTGGTGAGGGTTGGGACTTGATCAGCATTGCGGGGCTGACCCTGACCTCTGTGTGCCGGAGTTGGGCAGGCAGGGTGCAGTGGGCTAGCGTTGCGTCAAGCGTAGTTGGCAGTGGAATGGCGCGGATGGTCCATGGTTTTGGGGTCACAGGTTTGGTCCCTGGACTAGAGGTCTCTGGCAGCAGTGCAACGGGCAGTGGCAGATACCCCTGTAGCAAGCACCAGAAATGTAGTGCTCAAGGGTTGAAGGGATGGTTTGAGAGTAGCTGAGCAACTGGAAACACAACAGGACTATTATTTTCTTACTCAACATAACCTCTATTTTTGGGCTCTGCAAGTAGTCTAAGATTTGTAAACCAATTGTTGTGTATGTGTATAATTCTTGTTTATTGGGGACTCCTGGGGGTCTTTTTATACTTGGAGGGGAGGAGGGAAAAGAAAGGGTGAGTCATGCTGACTAGAGTCTAAACTGTCAGGCAATGAGCTTATTCTTGGAGGGCTGAAACATACTGGGGAATATTCAGAAAGAAATGGGTTGGATTGGGCAAGAAGTGAACATTTGGGCATATGATCTGAAGTCAGGTGGTTGCAGCACATAGTAGGGCTGTCTCTGGGGAATTGAGTGTAGAATAAGGTTTCAGACTACTCTCTTTCAGGATTCACACTTTGGAAAAAGGAGGGGCAGAAGATCACTATACCAATTTTGATAGTGGGCACAAGCAATGGGTTGATAATTGATGCATCTGCGGCTAGCCGTAGGTGCGTCAATTGGTCTATAATCATAGACAACACTATGTAATTTGGAGGGTTATCTTCTGATGATAATAACAAAAAAGGGCAGCAGTTCCCCTTATACTTTTCCAAATAAGGAAGCATTTCAAATAAGGCAATACTAGGGGGTGGCACCCAGCATTACAGCGCCACTGTGAGCAAGCGTGATCCCACCTTCTACACAAAGGTCCCCATCCCCTGTGTCAAGCCTGCTAGCCAGGATGCTGTGGTACCTGCCAAGGGCCAGTGTTGGTTGACAGATAGTGAGTGTGAAGCTCTCCTCAACTGCTTGAACAGTGGAATGGCAGTTTGGGATAATGTGTCCTGATTTGGTGTCACGGCCAGATACATTGCCAACATCAACACCAAGTATGGCAACACCGGACAAATTGCCAAATCCACCAAGGCTAAGCAGCAGCCAAAACTCCTTCAGCCTGTGCATATTGACGCAATAAAACAGTGAGTAGCCAAGGATTGCCAGCTGGACTCACTTGTTGTCAAATCAATGCTTGCCACAGAGTTTGAGCTTTCTGTTTCCAAAACCCTTGTTTACAAAACAATGGTTGATTTGGGCTTCTCCTGGAAATTAATGGGAGTTTTTCTATATAACAGAACAATGAGAAGCCCCAACAAGGATTGACACATTTATGCCAAGAAATATCTGGTACTAAAGGAGACTGGGAATGTCCAGTTATTCTACATTGACAAATTGTTGTTTTCCTCCTCACTCAGGTCTAGGCATGGGTGGGTCAAGAAGGGGTCCAAGGAAGGCATAGCCCATAGTGCAGCTGTAAGTTCCCAGACCTATTCAATGGTTGCACTTCTTGGTCCTTGCAGGTTAGACCAATACCAAATGATCAAGAGTTCCCACAATAGCGGGACATTTCTTGATATTCTTCAAACTGTCAAGGAGTATCTCTGGATCATTTATTGCAGTACAACCAACATTGTTATGTTGGATAATGTTGGGCTCCACAAAGTGGATCTGGCTGTGTCTGAGTCCCCCCATTGACAAAAACAGTCATTTGGCCAGCCACTGCCTGACTGACTGTCCAATGAGACTCCTCTTCCTCCCCCCATATTCTCCATTTCTGAACCCAATTGAGGAGGTGTTTGGTTGGATCAAGAATAAGGTGAAACAAAGCCTTCCTCAGGACACTGGGAGTCTATTCAATATTCTTTAGGTCAGTCAATTTGCAATGCTACCTGATGTGGTAGCAGCTTTTTACAAGCACTCAGAATCCTTCCTTCCCAAAGCCCTGGCCTCTGAGCCAATCAGATAAATGGGCGCTCTGGGTTTTATTTGTTTTTATTTTTATTTATTTTGTTTTTAATAGGACTCAAAAATTATTATTTATATATAATAATGTAGCATTTGTAGGTATTAAAGACATATAAGAATATGTAGAAAAGGTAAGTAAAATTAATTATACTAGGTAAAAGGAATATACTTTTATTATAATGCACTGAATATTATATTGACTGTTGCGCTAAAAATAAATAAATTAAAAAAGATAGAAATAGATTACTTTTATTTAAACAATTGTGAATCCTTGTTGATACTTTGGCTTTGTTAAGCCACAAATTGGACCTTGCAGGTCATCATCTGATACTTATTAAATCAGTGCCACTATAGCCAACCAACACAGAAGCCAATGATTTTTATCTATTGCTTACTAATTAATACTTAAGACGCAGGTCAAACTTATCAAATATATTTATCAAATCATATTACAATAGAAAGGTAATTTGAGTTCTAATCCATCACTTGTTTAGAAATTAAGTGGAGCAGGCTGCACAATGAGAATAAATTCAATTCTTGTTTGATTATGTAATAAATGAACCTGTACTCAACAAACTAGTAAATAAAAACATCAAAAACTTATTTTTATAATTTGACGTGGTTGCAACTATAATTAATGTCTTATAATATATTTATATAAATTAATATTATAATTTACCTACTAAAATTTAAGGCAATCTTTAAATATTAAAAGTAAAATCATAATTATAAATCTTAAAAGTTGTATATTAAAGTTTAAATATTCAAAATTGAACTATTATTATTTAATTGTGCTATATTCAATATTGAAATATTATATATTAAAAATTTTAATATTGAAATATTAATTATTAAAATTTTAATATTTAAATATTTAAAATTAAAATTTTACTATAAAAATTTTAATATTACATATTTTGATATTGAAAATTTTAGTATTAAAATATAAAAAATTTAAAAAAATAAATTTTAATTTGCAAGGAAAAATATTTATTTGGGGGATGCTAATTGCAAAGGGAATATGATTATTCCAGGGAATTATACTGATAAGGGGCGCCTTTTGGGGAAGCTTCAAATATGGAATTAAGAAAAAAGAGAAGTATATTTTATTGAATAATACTTTAGACTTATATAGATTTGACTGTGGCGGGGATTTATTTGGATTGAACCTAGGGGTTAGCCATGTGCTAGATGGGTTTGAGCCACTGGATACTTGGACAGTCAGATGATATTGCTTGGTTACCATTCTTGGTATGTCAAACAGTATATTGGAAGGGGACTAAATCAGGTGATGGCTGGATGTTAAGTAGGTTGGCAGTAGCCAGAATGCTTGTACATCCAGACCCTTGACACACACCCCCTTAAGGGGTTACTCTGGTGCATCAGGAGGGGGCTTTGTTTTCACGGCTGCCGCCTGATGCTCCTGGAGCTGTTTGCTAGTTGGAACCAGTCTGGTTGAGTGCTCTCCTTTACTGAGGCAGAGACAGGTTCTGTGGTATTTCTTGATAATTGGGTTCTTGGCACTTTGGAATTTTACTAGGTAAGTGTTGTGCTCTGGTCAGTATTTGATGACTCTTCCTGGTCCCCTGTGTACTGAGTCTAGTTTCTTTCTATTGCCAGCTAGAATCCAGAGAGGGGAGTTGATGGGAAGTGATTCCTCTGTGGAGGTTACCCTTTGTGTCTTGAGCCTCTTCATTTCAGCTATTTTGGTTTTGAGGCAGATGTGTTGTAGGTTTGGGGCTTGCTCTACTGTGGGAAGTTTCCCTGGAGGGATCTTTATGTAGGGCTGTTTGATGCAGGTGATTACTTCTGGTTTGTACCTGTAGGTTAGCTCAAACAGTGAATAGCCTGTCCCCTGGTTAGTGCGGACTTGGGATAGTAATAATGCATGTTTCACGTATAGTGGCCATGTGTCTTTGGCTTTGCCATCCATTATTTTTTCTAGGGTCCTGATAAGGCTGCTGTTTAGGCTTTCTACTCTACTGTTGGCCTGTGGCCTGTATGAAGAGGTTGTGAAGTGTTTAATGTTTTTGGATTTCAAGTTGTCATTAACACATGACCTGATAACTCTGTTACTCCATCAGTTTTATGTAGTCTGGAGTGCCATAGTTGGCTATGATTGCTTTGTTAATGAAACAGTTGATGGTTTCTTCTTTGTGGTCCTTTGTTGCCCAGCAGATGGGCCAGCGTGTGGCAAAGTCAATAGCTACAGTTAAGAAACATTGGTTTGTCTTTGTTTCTGGGAAGGGCCCCACTACATCTAGCCCTCAAACCTTAAATGGTTCAGGGTCTGGTACTGGGTTGACCGTTGGCTGAGGGGCCTTTGTATTGGTGTATTTCTTGTACACTGTGCACTTTTCAGAACATCAACTATATCCTGTTTGAGGTTGGGCCACCATACTATTTCTTTTAGTGTGAGGTATAGGTTGTTAGCCTTTGTATGGCCTAGCAGGCAGTGATGTCTTAGTATGGTGTCAACTCTTTGTGCAAGTGAAATGTACAGGATATGTTTGTCATTAATAATTTGGTATACTGTGCTGTTTGATACATGGAAGTACTTTTCATTTCTTACTAATTTATTGTGGGTCAGTTGATGTGTTTAGGGGTCTTGCCCTTTGGTTTTATGCTCAGTGTTGTACAGGTTTGGCCAGTCAGGGTCCAGATAGTCAGGGTGATCCTCTATAGGCTGACATAGTCTAGAGAGAGCATTGGCCATGACCAGCTCTGCCCCCTCTTTGTACTGGATGTCCAGGTTAAGCTGTTCCAGCAAGAACATCCATTTGGCTTGCTGCTGTGCAAGTGCGTTCTGAGTTTTGAAATAGATTAAGGATTTATGGTCATTTAGTACTCAGACTTTTTAGTGTCCTTCTAAGTAACATCTCCATTTCTCGCAAGTGTGGTATATTTCTAGCAATTTCTTATAGTGTATTGGGTATCTCTTCTCAGTATTGGTTAGTTTTCTGCTTTTGTAACATACTGGCAGGAAGTCTTTCCTCCCTGGCTGGCAGATGCGCAGTACTGTGCCAATGGCGGTGTTGCTGGCATCTAACTCAAGCTCATAGCACCCATTATTGTTAGGGTATTGCAAGATGGGTGCTTCAATCAGAGCTTGTTTTAATAAATGTAAATTCTTGTCACATTCTGGAGTCCAGATGAATTTTTTTTGGCATTACCCTTGGTTAAGTCATTGATTGGTGTGGTTAGTTTTCTGTAGTCTTTGATGTATTTCCTTAGTTAAGCTACCATACCAAGAAAGCATTTAACTTGTTTAAAAGAGGTGGGGTGTTACATGTTATTTATGGCTTTAATTTTGTCTGAATCTGCTTTGATGCCACCATCAGAGACAATGTGGCCCAAGAACAGTAGTTCCTTTTCCATAAATTGGCACTTACTTGGTTTTGTGTAAAGTTTGTGCTTTGTAAGTTGATCAAGTGTCTTGCAAACATGCGTGAGGTGTTCCTCTTTTGTTTTTGAGAATATGATGATATTGTCAAGGTAGCATAATTTATTTGAAAGACCGTTTAGTGCTTGGTTCATCATGATGACAAACGTTGCAGGAGTGTTGATCATCCCAAAGTTCATTAATCTACATTTGAAGGATCCAAATTGTGTACAGAACACAGTTTTTGGTATGTCCTTTTCCTTTAATTCAACTTGGTTGTACCCTGAGGTGTTGTCAATTTTGGAGAAAAGTTTGGCACCTGAGAGTCTTGCAAACAGATCCTCTATACGTGGAAGAGGGTATTTATTCTTTACTGTGCTTGCATTTAGTGCTCTGTAGTCAGTTACTAGATGCAGAGTGCCTTCCTTTTTCTTTACAAAGAATACTGCTGCCCCCATGGGGATTCAGAAAGGCGGATGAAGCCTTTAGCCAAGTTGTCCTCAATGTGTGTTTTGAGGGTTTGGGTCTCCATGGGGGAAAACTGTAGAGGGGTGCAGGTTTAGGCATGGCTTTACATAAGTTGATGCCATGTTTTACCTCCTGTTTGAGGGATAGCTCTATGAGCTCTTCTTTGAATACATGAGCACATTTGTTTAGGAGTGCCACAAGTTCTGGGCATTGGATTTTGTTTGTTTTTATATTATTGAATTTGTTGTACCTCATTATGTGGAGGTTAATATCTTTAGTTAGACGTTCTGAGCTGTCTTGGTTTATGACCTGGACAAATACTGTGTCTCTTAGAATGAGGTTGTTGGGTTCTTTGAGGATATTAAAATTGACTCTGTTGCGTTTGATGGTCATGGTTTTTGTTTTCTAACATACGCTGGGGTTCACTTGGGTGAACCAGTCCATGCCTGCTACAATGTTGTAGTTTATGTTGTTCATGACAAGTCCTTTGATGGACGTTTGTATGCCTTGGAGGTCAATTCTGAAGGGAGTTGTTTTGCCTTCAAGTAAAACCTTTGATTTATCTGCCATTCTGGTGTACTTGAAGTTGGATTTGACAACTGATATCTTGTACTTGGTTACAAAGGGTTTTCTAACCATAGTGTGTTGTGCACTAGAGTCAAATAAAATTTTGTGTGTATGTGATTTGTAAGTGCATGAATAGACAAGAATTTGTGAGCAATCTTTAATTTTTAAGTTCATTAAAATGGAGGACTGCAGGACACGGGGAATGCGAGTAGCAAAGTTTGTGCCTAGGTATAATTTCTTGTCAAGTTGAGGGGAGACAGGGGCACTTAAGCCTGTTCCCCCTCCTCTTTTCCCTGTTCCTCTGTTTCAAGACCTTTGAGGTCAGAGAATGTGGGGTCAGATTCATAGCAGTTTGCTACTTCAGCATTGTTAACTTTGGTGGTGTCCTCTTTCTTGGGACAGGAGCAATTTGCTCTTTGGCTGTGATTGCCATTGTTGCAATTGGAGTTGCTGTTGTTATGATTAGTATTTTGGCTTTTATTGCCATTGGAGTTTTCTCTATCATTGCCATTTGAGGAGTGATTACTGTTGTGTGCAGCATATTCCATGCTTGCACATTTTTTGGCATGCTTGGCTTCTGCAATGAGCGCAGGCATGGAGGTATTTGCTGTTGGGCGGATGAGGGCAGCAACAGAGGGTTTCATTCTGTTGATAAATGAGGTGCTGGTATGTATGTTATCAGCTTGTGCTGGGTTTTGGATCTTGCAACATATTCCTCAAATTCATTGGCGTAAGCTGCAATAGTGGTCTTCTGAGGAAGATCACTGAGCTGTATTGCAATGTCTTGGAGGGATTCAGTACCGGGGAAATTGTGGGTGATGTCTGCTTTGAACTCTTGACAGTTGTCAAGCTGGTTGTCAGTTTGTGAGCCAACCCAAATGGCAAACCAGTTAGCTGCAGCCTTGTACAGGCGCTTGCTGGCTTCCTGGACCCATTTTTTGTGGGGGATGCAGCTGACACGGAGTTTAGCGGCTGAGTGGTCTAGCCAGTTGACAATGTTTTCTTTGTTTTTACCAAAGAACTTGTCAATACCAATGTACTTGGTGTTGGTAACTTCACCTGAATAGGTGGTATTGTGTTTGTTTGTGGTTAAAGAGAGCAACTGTATTGAATAATCTTGGTACATGCTTTAATCATGACCAGACCTTTGAATATAGTGCATCCACTAGGTAAATCTTCATTGATGTTGTGGGCGCAGAAGTACAATTTTCCAGGTATCCTGGTTATGTGGCCTGGTTGAGTATGTGAGAGAAGGTGGGCAGGTTGTGGTCAGTCATTTTCTCTCTCATGGGCAAGGGAAAAAAACTGTAGCTGCTACCAGTGATAAGGAGTGCCTTTTGGGGAAGCTTCAAATATGGAATTAAGAAAGAAGAGAAGTATATTTTATTGGATAATACTTTAGACTTATATACTTGACTGTGGCAGGGATTTAGTTAAATCAAACCTAGGGGTTGGTCATGTGCTAGATGGGTTTGAGCCACTGGATACTTGGACAGTCAGGTGATATTGCTTAGTTACCATTCTTAGTATGTCAAACAGTATATTGGAGGGGGACTAAATCAGGCAATGGCTGGATGTTAAGTAGGTTGGTGGTAGCCAGAATGCTTGTATATCCAGACCCTTGACAATACCCCAAAATTAAATTTTCAGCTAGTGGGTCTAATTGGATCCACATACTCTTCTGTACGTGGTGGACAACCCTGGATGCAATTGCTAGAGGGGTGGCACCCTTTACCCCAGTGGTTGTTAAACGTTTAATAAAAGGAAGGTGGGTGAGTGAATTGATTAATAGATTTTTTCAGGGGGCATGTAGTACCCATACAACGTTGCCAATGAAAATGAGTCATACAGGACGTTCTCAACTGTCATATACCCCTGCAGTGTCCACTGGTGTTTGAGTGCTAACTGACATATGTCCATTTGAATAGTTACATCCTCCAACTTTTTGACGTTGGTTTTTAATATGCAGTGAAAAAGGATTCCTAGGTATACTGCGTTGGGAATTCTTTGCAAGGTATATTTTTCCAAGAACATGCACAGTTTTGAAGACTTGAACTAACCTATTGATATAGGATGTTTTATTGAATTTGAAGAGGGTTCTGGGGGCACCCAACTTGTATCAGCCCCCCATGCCTTGGCAAACAATATTAGTAAAGGTTTAAATGTGTTTACAAAGACTGTGTCCCCAACTTTGTTTGACAATGCCTTGAATACTTCATTGAAAATTTCAGTTTTTAAATATTCAGTTCCAATTTGAAGTTAGTTTTTATTAAATTCTTTTCATATTTGTTGATGTTTGTGAAGGGGAATCTTTGAATGCTTTCATATATATATTTATCAAAGTTTACCTTGACATCCCCGTGAATTTCATTCATCTCTTTAAAGTTGATATTTGATCCTATTTTGTATGCTTCCCTCAACCACAGCAAGCACCCTGCAGGTGGTAAATATTCCCTATTTTTAGCTTCAATACTTGAAAAATTCATTATATTCTGTTGAATTATTTTATTTATTTGGTTTTATTTATTTGTTTTACAGGTGCTACCAGTGACTGATAACCCCCATAAAACCAACTTGGCGTAAAAGCCGCCACTTCTGCAACCTTGTCCCCATTCCTAGTGATAACTAAAATAAATATAAGTAAAACATAAAAAGACTTACCAATTGTTTCCCCTGCAGCCCCCTCAGCCACAGGCGCCACCTCAGCAAATTTTATGAGTGTTGGCTGCTCTTCATTAAATTTTCTAGGCTTAATTTTTCTTATATTTCTTGCAATTTGTGTTTCTTGGTTTTTATTTGATAAAATTTCTGTATTTCTTGATCTGCTCCTGCTTCTTGACTGAGCTTTGTTTTTGTCTGTTTCCATTTGGTTGGTTTCCTCTTCATTTGTGTTGATTTCCTTTGATTAGTTTGATTATTTGAGTATTCTTTCTATTGGTTTTTCCAAATTCCAAAGAGTTGTAAATTTTGCTTTTGAAATCTAACCGCTTGAGTATTTCCTTTTGAAGATTTAAAATTATTTCCTTGTGCTCTTCATTGACTATTGTCCCAGGCTATTTTTTGCGGTTTCCTTTAGCTGGCCCAAGGCCCTTTCCCCATTTCACAGTTGATTTACCACAATTTTCTTTATGTTGTATTCAAGCTCAACAACCTTTTAGAGGGTTGACTCTAATTTGTTGATAAGTGTGTAAATATTGACATTATGTTTGAATTCCATAAAAACTGGTTTTTATAGTACTACCTTCAACGCGTGAATATTTTTCTTCATCAATAATAAATTAAAGACAATAAACGTAAATATTGCATTAGAATATAGCAATTATAAATCAAATCTTGATATTTAGAAATTATGTGCATAATTCAATATTTTTGATTATAAAATTCTATTGTAAACTAAGCCTTTTTCATTATAATTTATTTAAATGGACTGTGTTTATATTAGAGAGCCATTAACGCTTAGTACAAATATTGATACATAGTTAATTTTACAGCCTGTATATTTACCTATTGGTAATAATTCTATAAACTTTTTAGTTGGATTTTGCAAGGTAATATTAATGTAATGTGTTAATAAATTACTGTTTATTGTCATTAATGGACTGATTTTCTTTGCTGTGGCAATATTGCATTTTCTGATATTTACACACTATTATCCAATTAGTTTTTTTCACATCCAATAACACAGGCAATAGGAAATCAAGCCGCCACCCCAAGATTGGATGTGGTTGGGATAGCTGCTTGATTTCCTATTGCCTGTGCAATTTGATGTGAAACCAACCAATTAGATACTAGTGCTTAAATATCAGAAAATGCACAATTGCCACAGCAAAGAAAACCAGCCAATTGATGACAATGAACAGTAGTTTTATTAACACATTACATTATTGTTACCTCGCAAAATCCAACTAAACAGTTTACAGAATTATTACCAATAGGTAAATATACAGGCTGTAAAATGCACTATGTATCAATATTTGTACTAAGAGTAAATGCTCTCTAATATAAACACAGTCCATTTAAATAAATTACACTGAAAAAGGCCTAGTTTACAATAGAATTTTATAATCAAAAATATTAAATTATGCACATAATTTCTAAATATCAAGAGTTTACGTCCAATTGCTATATTCTAATACAATATTTACATTTATTGTCTTTAATTTAGTAATGATGATGAGAAATATGTATGCTAATAATTTTAAGCTATTTGTAAAATGTACAACATTGTATTAATTATGGGAAATTTTGATAATTTAAAAAGAAAATAATATCAATTATGAATTGAAAGAGAGATATCAATTTTAATAAGAGGTCACAAAGAAAAGACTTACTTACTGATCAAAGGATGGGAAGGGGAGAGAATGGGCGGAATGAACATCACCTTCATCTGCACCTGTGAAAGGGACGGCATCAGAGATAGTGGGGGGGATTGGTAGTAGCTTGGGAGTCAGGGTTGGAAGGCAGGTGGCTTTATGGGGGGTTGGGGAGGCAGTGTTTGTTGACTGGGAAGGGACAGCAAGAGAAGTTTGCTTCAATTGTCCAATTTGTCTTCTGTCACATATGCAGGCTTGACAAAATGGATGGATGGGCAAGGGGGAAGGCAAGAGTTCTTTCTGGACTTATCACTATCACTTGCATAGAAGATATGAGATCAAATAAGTCCTGGACAGACACAGAAAGAAAAGCTCATAACTCTTATCAATTTGGGTGCATATTTTATTGTAGATGGCAGGCTTTAAGTGCCTGAGGACAGAACCAAAAATGTAGAGACATACATCTGCAAGATGCATGTTGGCGTGGTTGATGGGGTAGGACCAACAGGTATGCCCTGCAGCCCTGATTTCTTGGGTTGCCCATTCCTGCTGCTCCATCTCAGCACTAAGTACAACTGTGTGCACAGCGTTTTGTGTGGCCCACTCCTCCAGCATGGCCTTACTCTCTGTCTGGTAGGCATACCCATCTGCAGTGTTTGATATTGCCAAGTAATAATTGGCGCCCAATGGGAGAACTGCCAATAAAACCCTGACAAAAAATGAAAGATTGTTCTGCGCTTGTACATGTCAGACTGAATACACTTCTCTCCTTAGTCTTGGATACTTGCAGAAATCTTAGTCTATGATAGGAGATGACTTCATAATGGGCCCTCATTTCCCTCCCTTTAATGAAATTGATGATGGTCAAATTGTATGGGTTGGTATTCACCAAACTGGGGCCACCAAGAACCTGATTGAATAGGATTCTGGCAGCAACCACAACTCTGTGCATCCACAAATTCGCCGTTCTTTTGTTGGTGAAGATGCCGTGGAGTCCCAGCTGGAGACGTGCCTGGACCAGGGGCATCCACAGGTCATGTTCCATAATGGCCATCATAAGGGGATGGGATGTGTCACCTTTGGTTGAAGTACAGGCACCAGTTAGGCTTAATGGTAGGGGGGCCACAGTTGGCGTGGGCTTGCAGGTTGCAGCCACAGTGGACTTTGCAAACCCCATCACGGCTGCAATTTCCCAAAAGGGACATAAGCATCCCTTGCTTTTCAACCATTTCAAGAAAAATCTCTGGAGTTATTAATTTTCTTCTGTGTCTTGCAGGCTAATTAGCTGGGGGAGATATGTCCACCTTATGAACTAGTCAATTTCATCTGACTGGCTGTTTTGGGATTCTTGGCTCTCTGGGTGACCCCATGGCTCAAATGGCTGGTTCCAGATGCCATTGTTGATACAGTATTTGGGTTGGCAGCTGCTTGTGCATAATGGGCAAACAGGGCCATTCTGGAAGTTGCAGGAGAAAGAACACACTCCTGGGTGGTGCTTGCAGAGGGGCCTGCGGATTGGGAGTGGCCATAGACAGAGGCTTCACTTTTAAGAGACCCAGCGTAGCCCTGCATGATCTTGTCAAGGCCAGGGAACAGCTTATTGAATTGGTTGTTATTGAAAGGAGACATAAAATTTTATTAAAATTTTAAACTCAAAAATAGGAGTGTATATTTTAGTCAATTTTATTGTTAAGTATGTTAAGTTGGTGAATATTACAATCAAAATTTTAGCTGTACTAAACTGGAATAGGGCAATTTTTGAGAATTCCTATGATTCCTAAAAGAACTAGCACAAATTCACTCTAGATCCTTTGAAATCCTTTTTGGGACACTCATAAATTATATTTATTTCAAATTTGTCACAATTATGATTTGAAACTTGGTTCTTGGATTTGACAATCCCGCAATTTCAGATTCATTAATGTTTACATAATGTCTATGATTTGTTTGACATATAGGAAATCTCAATTATTCATTAGAATCCTGCATTTCTGATTCATGTATCTGCATTTGTTTGTTGTGTTTTGCCTTTTGTTTGTTGAGGTATCTGCTCAAGAGATTTGAAATCTGCCAATTTAAATAAACCAAAAAAGTAAAATTAAGTGGTTAATTTTATTTAATATTTTACTTTTCACTCAGCTGAGTTGCCCGCAAAAGTGATTTGAAATTTGGACCAAGGATTTGACAATCCCGCATTTTTACATTCAGGTTCTGAACTTACAGTATTGCAATTAGACGTCAACTCTTGATATTTTGATATTATTTACATAACTCAATGCATTTTGTTTAATAAAATCCATTATTAACTTGGCCGTTTCCATTATAATTTAATGAAATAGACTGTGTTTGTATTAGAGAGCCATTAACGCTTAGTACAAATATTGATACATAGTGCATTTTACAGCCTGTATATTTGCCTATTGGTAATAATTCTGTAAACTGTTTAGTAGGATTTTGCAAGATAATAATAATGATTTGTGTTAATAAATTACTGTTTTTTGTCATCAATTAGCTGATTTTCTTTGCTGTGGCAATTGTGCATTTTCTGATATTTACGCACTAGTATCTAATTGGTTGGTTTTACATCCAATTGCACAGGCAATAGGAAATCAAGCCGCCATTCCAACCACATCTGGTCTAGGGTTGGCGGCTTGGTTTTCTATTGCCTATGTGATTGGATGTGAAACCAACCAATTGAATAATAGTGTGTAAATATCAGAAAATGCGCAATTGCCACAGCAAAGAAAATCAGCCAATTAATGACAATAAACAGTAATTTATTAATACATTACATTGTTATTAAATCACAAAATCCCACTAAAAAGTTTACAGAATTATTACTGTTGTGTTTATACTTCTGGGAAGTATAATAAACAAAATTAGGGGAAGATTTAAGAAGAGAATGATACTTTATTTAATATGAATATAGGATAATATATAGTATCATGACAAGCCACATGCCGTCTATTTACATCATGGAGGTCTTAGGGCTTATCTGAGTAATGTTCCTCTTGAGTCATGAGGCTTAATCAAGTTATGTTTCATTTAGGACTTGGATTGAGTGATCCCCATCATAGATGGTTAACTGATAATGATGCCACCTGTTTATTGGCTGAAAGGTGAACCATTCAGTGAGTTGTTTGGTGATTTACTTGGGGCCTTAATTCCCCAAGAGGAAGTAATCAAAGATGTTGCCACATTACCAATAGGTAAATATACAGGCTGTAAATGCACTATGTATCAATATTTGTACTAAAAGTTAATGGCTCTCTAATACAAACACAGTCCATTTCATTAAATTATAATGGAAACGGCCAAGTTTATAATGGATTTTATTAAAAAAATGCATTAAGTTATGCACATAATATCAAAATATCAAGAGTTGACATCTAATTGCAATATTTAATGCAATATTTACATTTACTGTCTTTAATTTATTAATGATGATGAAAATATCCATGAAAATAATTATATGTTACCACATCAAATGTACAACAATCTTTGCATATGGGAAATGTTGATAATGTAAAAAAAATATTATCAAATATGAATTGAAAGAGAGATATTCATTTTAATAAGTTGGCACAAAGAAAAGCTTTATTTTACGCATCAAAGGACAAGTTGGGGAGGGAATGGGCAGAAAGAACATTGCCTTCATCTGCACCTGTGAAAGGGGCAACTTCAGAGATAGTGGGGGGATTGGTAGTGGCTTGGGAGTCAGGGTTGGAAGGTGGGTGGTTTGATGGGGGGCAGGGTTTGTTGACTGAGAAGGGGCAGCAAGAGAAGTTTGCTTCAATTTCTCAAATTTGTCTTCTGCGACATATGCAGGCTTGGTGAAACAGATGGATTGGCAAGGGGGGAGGCAGGAGTCCTTTATGGAATTATCACTATCATTTGCATAGAAAATAACAAGATCCAATAGGTCCTGGACAAACATGGAAGGGAAAAGCTCATAACCCTTATCAATTTGGGTGCTTTTTTTGTTGTAGATGGCAGGCTTTAAGCGCCTGAGGGCGGAACCAAAATTGTAGATAAATACATTTTCAAGATGCATGTTGGTATGGTTGGTGGGGTAGGACCAACAGGTATGCCCCACAGCCCTGATTTCTTGGGTTGCTCATTCCTTCTGCTTCATCTCTGCACTCAGTACAACTGTGTGCACTGCGTTTTGTGTGGCCCACTCCTCCAGCATGGCCTTGAGCTCTGTCTGGTAGGCATACCCATCTGCAGTGTTTGATATTTCAGAGTAGTGAGTGATGCCAAATGAGGAAGCTGCCAACAAAAGCCCAACAAAACAATACAAGATTGGTCTGAGCTTGAATACGTCAGACTGGATGCGCTTTTCTCCAAAGTCTTAAATACTTGCTGAAAACTTGACATATGACAGGAAGATTGCATCATTACAGGCCCTCATTGCCCTTCCTTTGATAAAGTTGATGATTCTAAAATCATATGGGTCAGTGTCCACCAAACTGGGACCACTGAGAACTTGATTGGAAAAAATTCTAGCACTAACCACAACTCTGTGCATCCACAAATTCACTCTTCTCTTTTTGGTGAAAATGCTGTGGAGTCCCAGTTGGAGACAGACCTGGACCAAGGGCATCTGCGGGTCACACTATATAATAGCCATCATAAGAGGATAGGCTTTTTTGCTATCAGTTGATGTACATGCTCCAGTTGGGGTCTTCTTGGGAGGGGGCCACAATTGGCGTGGGCTCGCAGGGTTGCAGCCACAGTAGACTTTGCAAAACCCATCACAGCCACAATTTCCCCAAGGGACATAAGCATTCCTTGCTTTTCAACCATTTTGAGAGCAATTTTTGAAGTGATCAATTTTCTTCTGTATGTTGCAGGCTGATTGGCTGGGGGAGGGATGTGTCCATCTTAGGAACTGGTCAATGCCATCTGATTGGCTGTTTCAGGATTCTGGGGTCTCTGGGTGACCTCATGGCTCAAATGGCTGGTTCCAGATGCCATTGTTGATACAGTATTTGGGTTGGCAGCTGCTTGTGCATAAGGGCAAACAGGGCCATGCTGGAAGTTGCAGGAGAAAGTACACACTCCTGGGTGGTGCTTGCAGAGGGGCCTGCGGGTTGGGACTAACCATAGACAGAGGCTTCACTGTTAAGAGACCCAGCGTAGCCCTGCATGATCTTGTCAAGGCCAGGGAACAGCTTGTTGACTTGGTTGTTATTGAAAGGAGACATAAAATTTTATTAAAATTTTAAACTCAAAAATAGGAGTGTATATTTTAGTCAATTTTATTGTTAAGTATGTTAAGTTGGTGAATATTACAATCAAAATTTTAGCTGTCCTAAACTGGAATAGGGCAATTTTTGAGAATTCCTATGATTCCTAAAAGAACTAGCACAAATCCACTCTAGATCCTTTGAAATCCTTTTTGAGACACTCATAAATTATGTTTATTTCAAATTTGTCACAATTATGATTTGAAACTTGGTTCTTGGATTTGATAATCCCACAATTTTCAATTCATTAATTTTTACATGATGTCTATGATTTGTTTGACATATAGGAAATCTCAATTATTCATTAGAATCCTGCATTTCTGATTCATGTATCCCACATTTGTTTGTTGTGTTTTGTCTTTTGTTAAGTGAGTTATCTGCTCAAGAGATTTGAAATCTGCCAATTTAAATAAACCAAAAAAGTCAAATTAAATGGTTAATTTTATTTAATATTTTACTTTTCACTCAGCTAAGTTGCACGCAAAAGTGATTTGAAATTTGGACCAAGGATTTGAGAATCCCACATTTTTATGTTTAGGTTCTGAATTTATAGTATTATGAATTGTTATTTATTAGGTTAAGCCAATGTGCCACTCTGAGCAATTAAGCTTATCAACTTCTCAGATTTTTCTTAAACAGTATTCTTGAATTTTTTAACACTAATGAAATAAATAACTTTATTGAATAATTTTCAAAAATATGAACTAATACAAATAATAAAAATAAGTTTTATTTTTACCCATTTTTTTGCTGAAAACCTTTTTTATCTAATCTAATAAGTTAAGAATCAAATGTACTGAGTTAAATGGGAGATTAATAGCAGCCCCAAAGCTATGAATGCTATTACCCTATTTTTTGTCATGGTAGATTCCATTATGCCAGGAATTATTTGCCCAAGTAAGAAGGCTCAGAAATCTGGAAACCTATCAACTAAATTAACTGATTTAACAGATTTAAATCAAACAGTTGATCAAAAATGGGTTACAGTCGCTCCAGTTTGCTAGTTGGGTTTGGTTCCCCCTTGCAAATTGATGTTGATAAATCAACGTAGTTTGAGGGTTACCAGATATGAGCTTATTAATCAGCTTGGTCATCAGAAGTTGGTCACACAAGGATTCTTTGCAAACTAGACTAGATACTCACTTGACAATGCAGAAGTAATAGGAGCCCAGGATCTAGGTGGTATTGCTTAGTCAAATTTTTGATATATATTGAATAATTTTCACTGTTTCAACTCTTAAGAGTTGAGTCCCCCAAAATTTTTACTCAATAAAATCAAATATCCCTTGGTATAACTTTATTTTATAATGCATCCTTTTTTTAAAAAAACTAAGAAATTGCTTTATTGGGGGTTGGGGGTATCCATCTGGGAGCGCCCATTATTTTATAATTCATCCTGTAGTTGGCCTTCTGCGCTACATTCTCTACAATTAAATTATTAGCCAAAACATTATGGGAAGATGGGCCCCAATTTTGGCACTTTGTTGTTGCCTCTGCCTAATATTAATCTGATGCCCGTGAATCTTGGAGTTTTCCCCACTGTATCTGAAGCAGAGACACTTGTTACATCTCAATGTCCTGAATTCTATGCTGAAGACACCTTGATTCTCTCCCAGGCTATTTATCTTGGGCTCTTTTTGGTTAGGATTAATCATTCTGCTTAACCCTAGTATCTCATTTGGTAATTTTACTAAACAGTATTCAAAGTTGTGTTGGTGGTTAATCATTAACTCCATGTGGATTTGGGTGGTGATTCTCCACCATATGGAGACTGCTTCTTACTATCCAACTATTTCTGTCACATTACTCAACTCTTCTATGTCTGACATTTTGGAAGCAGTTTTTCACAAAATTGTGTTTCTTTTCTCCTGTTCCAATGAAATATTTGTGTTTACCATGTTTATCTTTATCAGCTCCTTCTTGAGTTTTCAGTTTAGCTGTTCTTTAATTTGTGGTTTCCCTCTCCAGCAGCAGTGGTCAAAACTGGTTTATCTATTTCCTGGTTCCACTGTGTCATGTTATCTTGGTACCTGGATTTTTATCCTGCTCCATCCACCAACAAAGTTTCACATGAATTTGTGTTGGCCCTGTCATTGTATTCTGGCTCCACCCTCAGGCACAATCCCCAAGTTTACCATGTAATGACAAAGGTTTCAGTGGATGCGCGTGAATGGTTGTTATCCGCAGTGGAGCACAATCCACGTGTTTTAACTGATTTTGCATCTTTTTAACCTCTTTTAAATAATGTGTGTATCTCTTGAGAAGCTCTAAGTCTATTGTAAGTTGTACTCCTTCTATGAGGGTACTAGTCTGCTGTCAATATTCCTTCCTCAGTTTTTGGCTTATTATTGCACAATTGATGTTCCTGAAGACAATAAGCTCTCAGTGTTGTGGTTAGCAGTTGACCAGACTGCCCAGGACTTGGCAGTTTGGGATTCCCTGTTAACCACACCTGAGACCCTGGTAAGCCAAATTCTTTCTCTGGTCTTAAATCTGTCTGCTACCAATCAAGGTATGTTGGTAATTGAGGACAAACCCGCTGTGCGCTCCTGATTTTCTGATCCTTGCTCTGCGGTAGTCCCTTCCAACCAAAGTCAGGATTGTTCTCCCCCTAGCTATTCTTAGTTGTGATTGGCAGTGATGAACAAACCTGTTAATGTATACAAAGCACCAGTGGTTTCCTGTTCTGATAGTTCTTTGGCAATGCTTCAGCACGTTGTACCTGCAAAGCTGTCTGTGGTTGTGTCCAAAGAGTTGCCCCTTGTTCCCATTGATTGTGATCATCCTGTTCTTTCTGAAGCCATCCAAGAAATGATTAAACATTATTTTCAGGAGCATCCTGCTCCTTAGCCGCATTTTGTGCTACCAAAGAGAAACAAGATCCTGCTGAGTTTGTTCATTTTCAGCAAATAAATCTACTTCTGGTTACTTCTTGCTTTATGGTAGCATAGATAACGGTCAAACTATCTTTCAGCCTGCAATTAAGTTGGATATAGGCGCTTGCAAGAACTTCATGAGTGTTGAGACTGCAGATCTACTACAACTCAAGTATCATCCTGGAATGCTGGTTAGGGTTGGAAACTGTCAAACTTTTCCCTCTTTCTAGCTGAAGAAGCCAGTTACTTTTGTAGTTGCAGGCCATTCCTTTACTGCAAGATTTTCTGTTTGCTCTACCCTGATGTATCCTATCATTTTGGGAGTGAGTTAGTGGAGAGATCATAATGTATCAACCTTACTGGAGAAAAATGAGCTGCAGGTGGAACATTTTTTGGGTATAAATATTTGTATTCCGCTGCTGGATATGTCTAAATTGGAGCAATCATTACAGACCATACAATTGTTTCCTGTCCCTGCCCCCATAAGTTTGGATTTACCAGTATGCTTACAACCCTGGTCTGTGGCATTTGACGCCACTAGAGGCAAGGTCCTTCCCAAGCACACTCAGTTTGACTTTGACTTTAAGGTTACTGTTGATCTGATTAGAATTGTGTCTCCTATTTACCCTTTAACCTTGAAGGAAGACACATGTTTGGAAGAGTGGACTCGTGACATGTTGGCAAAAGGATACATCTTCAAGAAGGCTTTGTCAATCTGCTCCCCGTTATTGTTTGTTTAGAAGTCTGATGAGTCCCTTTGTCCTTGTGTAGACTATGGGAACTTAAAAAGCATTACAATTCCTGATCCCTATCCCTTACCTCTTGAGGCAAAAATTTCTTGGTGTGTTGAGAAGGCAAAGGTGTTCTCAAAGCTTGATCTGTTGAATGCATTTAACCAAATTAGGATTGCAGAGGGAATGGAATGGTTGATAGCATTCAGAACAAAGAAGGGTATCTTCCAGTTCTGTGTAATGCCTTTTGGATTGAATAATGCTCTGGTTTGCTTTCAGCGGTTAATGATTTGGTCCTGGGGGATGTCCTGGGTGTATGTGCCATCACGTACATGGACATCATCTTGGTGTTCTCTCCAGATGAGGAGTCGCATAAGGCCCATCTGTCAGCAGTTGTAGAGCGCATTCTCCAGGAAAACTTGGTCATTAAAAGGAGTAAGTCTGAGTTCTTTAAACGTAAGGTTATCTTTCTGGGTAATATTATCTTTGAGGATGACCACATCATTGCCCCTAACAAGGAAGCTGCAGTTTGAGAGTATGCTACTCCAGTAACAGTATCCCAACTTTGTAGTTTATTTGGTACTTGTATGTTCTTGAAGAAATTCACCCCTCACTTGTCTGAAGTGGCCGCCCCTTTGTAAATGGCTAGTAGGAAAACAACTCTAGTCTGGACGCCTGAGTGTGCAGAAGAATTCTCAGCAGTCAAGGCTCTTCTGTTGTCCTCCCCAGTTCTGCAACATGTGGATCCAGAGCTGCCCTTTGTGGTATCTACAGACGCCTCTAAATATGCTGTGGCTGGAGTGTTGTTACAAACTGCCAGTGACAGTATGAAAAGACCAGTGTGGTACTTCTCTCAGAAAATGGAAGCTCATGAACAAAATTACATGATCTATGACAAGGAATTGTTGGTGGTCATGAAATCTTTAAAGCATTGACATCACCACCTCATGTCATTGCTCCATCCCTTCATTTTATGAACCAATTATAAGGCTCTCCTGTACTATTGTCAACTCAGGATTTTTGGGGTTGTCAATCCAGATGGCATGGTGATCTGACAAAAAATAAGTTTTTTATGAGTTTATCAAAGGGGTAGTCAACCACTTGGCTGATGCATTGAGCAGAAACCCTTCCCACCTCCCTGATGCTAGTATAGACGTTGAGTTTAACACACATACTTTGATTCCAGATTAGACTGTGTTTCCCTTTATGTTGACTCCACCCACCACGCTTGCCACTACGTCCTTAAAAGAGGGAGCAGACTTGGATTTATATTCTAAAGTTAAGTTTTTGCAGCCCCTGTCCAAAGGATATGATAGATTACTGGAACTAGCATGTCCACATCTGGTAGGTCAGCCACAAGGTTATCATAAGATAGGTCCTATCCTTAACCATCAAGGTTGCCTATGGTTTCCAGAGGAAACTATTTGGGATGAAATTATAGAGGAATATCACACTTTTCCTATGGCAGGTCACCCAGGAAAGAATAAAACAGTTGAGTTAATCTGCTGGCAGTTTTCTTGGAAGGGTTTGACAGTGCAGGTAGCAAATTATATTTGAGATTTTTTGGTGTTTGTTTGGTCTAAGGCAAGCAGGAACAAGACTAATGGGTTGTGGGTTCCATTGCAGCCAGCTGCAGGGCTGTGGACGTTGGTGTTGGTGGATTTTATCAGAGAACTTCCAGACTCCAAAGGGTTCAATACAACCATGGTGGTGGTAGATTGGTTTACAAAAATGGCACACTTTGTTCCTTGCTCAACCACAATTATGTTGGTGGAAGCAGTGAGGTTTTTTGTGGACAGAATCTTCTCCCTACATGACATCCTAATGGAGATAGTGAGTGATTGTGGGCCCCAATTTATTGCTCAGTTCTGGGAAGCCTTTAATGGGATTCTTGGGATCAAACTGTGCTGCTTCACAGCTTTTCATCCCCAATCTAATGGACAAACAGAGAGGGTAAACCAAATTTTGGAGGTCTACCTATGTTGCTAAACAAATGCGCAACAGGATGACTGGTGCTCAAACCTACCCATGGCAGAGTTCACATATAACAACGCTATATACACATCAACTCAGGTTTTGCCATTATATGCCAATGTGGGTTACAATCCTTCATCCAACATGGGTCCTCAACTGGTTACCAACATGGAAGCTGCAACTGATTATGCCACTGCATTGAAGCAGGTTCATCAGGAGCTCCAGATTACTCTTGCTGCTGCTGTGACAACTTACAAGAAATACACAGATTGCAAGCGCCAGGAAGGTCCAAACTACAGGCCAGAGGATCTAGCCATGGTTAATCCTTGTAATATGAAGTTGAAGGTCCCTTGCCGCAAGTTAGGTCCTAAGCAAGTTGGCCCCTTCAAAGTGGAACATCAAATTGTTCCTTCCACATATTGTTTAGATTTACCACCATATTTTAAGATTTTCTATACCATCCACAAATGCTTACTTACTCCCTTTAAGAGAGCTGAGGTGCCTTCTTCCCAACCTATACTTCTGGAAGGTAATCCTGAGTATGAGTTAAATTGTATTTTGGCTTCCCAGGATAATCACTGCTAACTGGATTATTTGGTGTCCTGGAAAGGGTATTATGATTCCAAAGATTCATGGGTTCCACACAATGACTATTCCAATCCCCTGGAGCTCATTCAAGAGTTCTATAATCACAACCCAACTGTCATTGATTATCCTGAGCTTACTCTGGCAGCAATGAAACTCCCCCTGCTCATAAGAACTTCTCCCTGTCCTATCTTCCCAACAGTGGTATTATACCCTGGGCTAAAGCAGAGGGTAATGTCACAGTAGATTTCATAATACCAAGAATTATTTGCCCAAGTAAGAAGGCTCAGAAATCTGGAAACCCATCAACCAAATTAACTGATTTGACAGATTTAAATCAAACAGTTGATCGAAAATGGGTTACAGCGCTCCAGTTTTCCAGTTGGATTAGATTCCCCCTTGCAAATTGACGCTGATAAATCAACGTAGTTTGAGGGTTACCAGATATGAGCTTATTAATCAGCTTGGTCATCAGAAGTTGGTCACACAAGGATTCTTTGAAAACTAGACTAGATACTCACTTGACAATGCAGAAGTAATAGGAGGTCAAGACTCAGGTGGTATTGCTTAGTCAAATTTTGATATATATTGAATAATTTTTACTGTTTCAACTCTTAAGAGTTGAGTCCTCCCAAAAATTTTACCCAATAAAATCAAATATCCCTTGGTATAACTTTATTTTATAATGCATCCTGTAGCTGACCTGCTACACTACATTCTCTAAAATTAAATTCTTAGCCAAAACATTATGGGAAGATGGGCCCCAATGTCAGCACTTTGTTGTTGCCTCTGCTTAATGTTAATCTGATGCCTGTGAATCTTGGAGTTTTCCCCACTGTACCTGAAGCAGAGACACTTGTTACATCTCAATGTCCTGAATTCTACACTGAAGACACCTTGATTCTCTCCCAGGCTATTTATCTTGGGCTCTTTTTTGTTAGGGTTAATCATTCTGCTTAACTTTAGAGTATCATTAGAAAATTCTAAAAAATGGTATTTGAAGCTTTGTTAGCGGTTAATCATCAACTATATGTGGATTTGGGTGGTAATTTCCTATCATATGGAGACTGCTTCTTACTATCCAACCATTTCTGTCACAATTTTGGCTCATATAATATACTTTTTAGTTACAGTACCCTCCTTAAGTAATGGTCCAGCAGCATTATTTAAGATAATGTAATATTTTATAAAGTAAAAATGAGTAAAATTAGTGTGAAAAGATCACTACAAAATTTACACAAGGCTTTAAAAATAAGCAAAAATAAGTAGAAGCAAAAAAATATAAAGCAAGATCTAAAATAAATGCTACTATAACCTTTCAATTTATATAAGAGTTATGCCCATAAAATGCTTATGAAGCAGAGCCTCTTTCCCAAACTTACCTAGATAATAGAATTGAGGTTAGAGAATCTTTTGGACAGAAAAGATGGCTAAAAAGAACAATACTTATATATATTCACAGTCAAGTTATCCTAGAAAAAGATTTGAGGTTATCTTATATAGTAGTTTTCAAAGCTATGGTGTTAAGCAAAGAAACTCATCTGTAAGCAAAAACAACTCAGATGTAAACAAACCCAAATTAGATGCAAGCAAAATGAAAAACAAATAAGTTTATATTGATTAACAGTAGATTTGGGTTCATTTCTGTGCTTTTCCATTTAGTTTATTTTTCTTTCAGATTAGTTGATTGTGTTTTCATCTGAGTTGTTTTTGCTTAGTGCAATAGCTTTGAAAACTATTGTAGAAAAACAAGTAAGAAACTTAAGATTGGTTCTGAAACTGCTCAAGAAATTTACCTATGATACCAAAAAACCAACTCAATGGATAATTGTCCAATACCAGGTTGCCCTTCAAAAATAGTGAGAGAAATGATTGACTGACAATTAAAAGGTTTTACAAAACGGCTTTTTATCAGCCAATCAAATTAAGAAAATATATAAAAACTCCTTAGAAGTTGAAATTTCTGAGACTACTGTATGTAGAATACTACATTATCAATGGCTATATGTGCATGTTGTAAGAAGAAACCCCTGTATTGCTCCAGAAAATTTGGTTAAAAGATTAGCCTTTGATCACTGATATATTAATAACCCTATTTCTAGGAAAAGGATATTTGGTCTGATGAGACAAAAGTGCTTCTCAGTAGATCCCAGAGACCCAAAACTTGCTATTGCAAACCAGGTGAATCCCTCAAGTCCTGCTGTTTAAAAGGTACTGTTAAATTTAAGCATGTAGGTGCCATATTTTAGGACTATTTTACAGCCAATAAAAGAGGATAGATCCAGACACTCACTAGGAAGGAAGACACTGCTGTATACAGAAAGATCCCTGATTAGAATCTATCCTGCTTTATGAGAAATTTGAAAAATTCAGCCAATCATTTTATTCAATATAATGCCACTGTCCACAAGGCCAATATTTTTAAGGAAAATTTGGATTCTGAACAGATTTTTTGTTTTTATTGGCCTCTTTGAACCCCAGACTTAAATCCTATTGAGCATCTTTAGGATGTTATTAAGTCTAATTTTCTAGAAGGCTCCAAAAAAGTCATAGTGGATCCAAATCTGGAGTGGCAAAAGCATGGGCAGCAATTTCTATGGAAACTCTCAAAAATATTGTCCACTCAGTGCCCAGAAGGCTTTCTGCAGTTTTCAAAGCCAAAGGGGACCCATAAAGTACTAATTAACTGAGATATTTAATAAAGTAAGTTATCTAAATATGACAACAAGTATGTATATTTTCAATTGATTTTATTTTTGTTTCACTTTTATTTATTTTTGCAAACTTTTTAAATCCTTGTGTAGAATTTTTTGGTGCATCTTTTATATGTTAATTTTTCTAATTTTCAATTTTTAACGTCTAATATTATCTTAAAAAAGGCTGTTGACCCATTACTTAAGAAGGTTACTGTATTTTGAGAAAAAAAATTGCTGCTTTTAAAAGACTGTTGTAAATTAGGTGCATATTAGAATGGTCAAGGCTATCAGTGGAATTAATCCTGGTAGTCAAGGTTAATTGGTTTGAACCCAAATCCGTCTGATCTGAAAGATTTGCAATTCCAATTGTATCTTGGATGTTACAATGATTCGGCCAACCTGTTATATCCAGTTGGATTGAGTTCAGGAACTGAAAGCGGCTTCCATAATGGGCAGCTGCAAGATGCAGCCACTCCAGGGTAACGTGCATCCACTATTCTCCGCTGGATTATCAGGATCATCCCAAATGAAGGGAATGCGGAGGCAAGAGCCTAGTGGACACCAGAAGATCCTGTAATGTTCCTGACAATAGTGCAGGTGTTAATAACACTCCTGCATCCATCACACAGCCTTTCCAGTATATAAACTTCCCTTCTTTCTCCTAATAAAATACCTTTATACTTTTACACATTACCTACTTGCTTTTACACTCTACTTAGTTGTTACCTTAGATTTAATGGTAAAGACTTCAGAGTCTTTAAGACTTGTATTAATTTGTGAATAGGCCTGAAACCATACTCTCCAAACCTAGTACTATAGACGTTAACCTCCAAGACATTCATAAGGCTCAAATTCACAACATTGGTGCTCACTCCAATATGTATCCTACCAGATACGCCAAACCTGCAGGACACCCCTGCCATGGTCCTGCTTTAGCCCTGGGAGGGAATGGCTCTCTTCCTGACTTCTACTTTGGTGAAGATGTACTTGCCTTCTTGGATAAAATGAAAACCTTTAATGTTGGTTATACTTAAGAGCAAAAAATCAAATATCTGCTTGGAAGCATGTGTCAAAATTTCTTTGATACTATTTTGCCCTACCTTGGCTTTAGTTACTCTTACCAGCACCTCCAAAAAGTGATAAAGCAAAAACTTCACTATCCACAAGGTGGTACCAAAGCCAGCCCCCTCAATGGTTTGAGAATCACTAGCACACCTCAGGACTGCCACTTGGATGCTTCTGAAAACTCTAATGATTCCAGAAATAGCCCTGAGTCACATAATTCTCCTATTGCTGGATCATTGAACAAAGTTAAACATCCTGACTCTTTGGCTTGTGAAGTCAATCAAGTTAGTGAGGCTCAATACCTTTCAGATGATGACCAAGTAGAATTTTTAGAGAATATCTTTGAACCTAAAGAATATCTTACTGAAGTGGAGCCCACCAAATCACCAATCATCCATGAAGAGTACAGTGAAAAGAAACAGGATTTGGACCATGAAGTAAATTCCATTGAGGTGCTAATCAGCAAGGATAAAGGTACATCCTTGGCTGCACCTATAGCATTATTTTATCTGGATCTGTTGGAACCCTCTCCTGTTGATCACAATATCAGAGGTGAAGATTCAGCTAAGGATGATGATGTTGTCCTCCATGAAGTTGAGATAGTTGGACTTCATACCTTCCAAAAGCCTCCTCTCTCTCTGCCTGAACCTTTGCCTCCTGAAGATCCTGAAACTGATAAGCCCTTCCCTATTTGAGCTGGAGATTGCTCAAAGATGAGAAAGTCTCTGAAGATGATGAAGCTTCACAAGAAGAGAAAGTAGTAGAACTGCTAATCAGCCAAGTTGAGTACAGATCCTTGGCTGAAAATGTAACAGTACCTCTCCTTTCTCTACCAAAAATTCTTGCCTCCTGAAGAACTAAGCTTCATCCTACAGCCTTACAACAAATCCTGTTCAAGAAAAGGAATTGAAGATAAACGCCTTTCTAAAGAGTATCACTTGGAATCTTTTGGCAGCCTTGCCATGACTGAAGTCAACCCTGGACAATT
The DNA here is from genome assembly GCA_014839935.2 of Entomophthora muscae. Taxonomy (NCBI): domain Eukaryota; kingdom Fungi; phylum Entomophthoromycota; class Entomophthoromycetes; order Entomophthorales; family Entomophthoraceae; genus Entomophthora; species Entomophthora muscae. The sequence continues at coordinate 17,129 of QTSX02005217.1, read as the reverse complement.
CTCTTTTCCTGGTATCAAAGATGGATATATCCAACCTGGACACTTTCCTTGTGAAGATCATCAATCCTGTGCTAAAGTTGATCTGACTAGAGCAAAAGTCTGTTTCAATGACATAAGAGACTTTAAGGATGATGAAGTACCTTCTCTAACAGAGCCAGAAGAGATAAGATGCAGCCATATTAAGGATCAATCATTGATTCCCTTGCCCTCTGAGTGTTGTAGCAAAGATTAAGAGACTGAGAAAGATCTTCAAGAAGCGGAATAAGAGATATTTCCAATCAGCCAAGTTGAGAAAGAATCATTAGTTGAAAAGATATTAGTGCCTCCCTTTTCTCTGCCTGAGCCTTTACCTCCTGAAGATCCTGGTACCAACCCACTTGGATCTTCTTTCATCCCTCTTCTTGCTCTACCCCATTGCAAAAAAGACTCCAAGGCTGAACTTCTCCACCCTGATGAGATGCAAGAGCCCAGGACTTACCTCTGCCTACTGTTACCCTTGTGTCCTCTATTGCTGATGAGCTTTATGACAAACTACCAGTTGACCAATCTTTGTGGGAGTAGGAGACCACTGAAATCCAAAGTGTTCTTAAGAAGCTTTCAGTGAACACCAAAGCTAAAAATGGTCAACTCTTTAAGCTCTACAAGGATAACTGATTGCCATATGTATGCCTCTCACTCAGAACAAACTCTTTAGTTGCCTCACACAAAGCTAGTGGACATGGAGGAATACAAAAGACCCTTGCTCAGTTACAGAAGCATTGCTACTGGAAACCATTATTGCCTTCTGAGGTTCAGGAGAAGTGCATCATCCACATTGAAGAAGAGGTGATACAGTTCATCATTATGAAGCTTGGATTGCTCATTACCTTTGCTGCCTTCCAATTTGCCCTTGATGAACTGAAGAGAACAATGATATGTGCCTCTTTCTTATATCTTATCCTCCTCAAGACCTCTGTCTCTATAATATTCTCATCCTACCAGACATGGGTTATATACTGTCTCAGCAAAAAGAGAGTAGCTATGAACTCTCCATTAGTCATTGCTCTGAAGTTCCAAACTTCTATCAAAGAAGCTATCCTATGGTTGGAAGAGAACGCTTCCCTACTGAAGCAGATCCAGATGAGAAGATTGCCCTGTACTATTCTGGTAACGCAACACAAAAGAAAGACTGCCTCTCAAGACTTCCAGTCATTGCCCTTGTTGCTTTAGTACATGATGAGATGCACTTTAACCCACTGATGGACCTGTCTTTGTGGGGGGAGGAGATCATCACAGCACATTCTGCTCTAGAGAACTCTTTGGTGAGTGAAAATGCAAAGGATAATTGTCTATTCATGGAATACAAGTACCTATGGATAGCTAACATGTGCTCCTCCTTGCAAATGGACTCATTGATTGTTAATCAAGGACCCACAGGACGTGTTTTCATACAGAGAGTGCTATCCAACTAGGATCACTATCAGAAATTGATGACCTCCCAAAACAACAAGACCACAAATGCTTGTAATGGATTGCTCTATCATCCTGTCATGGTACTTAACATTAGGTACTTCAGAACTGCTGACAAGCCACTCCTTCAACTCTCCCATGGACGCCCACCTGACTCGCCTTACTGCCTGCTCTCCCTGATGAAGCCTAGACTGTCTGTCACCCCAGAAGCTTACCTCCAGAAGTTGCCCCAGGTCTTGATCAATACAGAGGCTGAAGCCTATCATGCCAAGTTGAACATCAAGAAGAAGGATGTAGACCATGCTTCCAATAGCCATCCTACCCTCCCCTTGTACAAGGTGGGTGATGCTGTATACTTCTATAGTAATAGAGGGTATGGATATGAAAACACACTTGCTATGCTATGGCAAGGGCCTATTAAGGCCAACCAGAAAATGGATCATATGAACTACACTAAGGATCCAAATAATGTTCACTTGATTACTAGAGTACACACTCAATACATGTGTGCTGCTCCTAGTACTCATGAGTAAGCCCCTTTAGTATAACAATCCAGAAAAAGAAAACCTAATGAAAAAATGCCATGGTTTGTTGTCCAGATTGCAGAGAAAGAAAGGAATAAGGCAATATATAGTGAAAAAGGCTTTATTGGAATAATTACCTGATATATTTAGCCCTTGAGTCCAGTACCCTCTATTTATAACCTTTGTCCATTCTAGTGGTGGGAAATGTTTTAAATTAGGTGCATATTAGAATGGTCAAGGCTATCAGTGGAATTAATCCTGGTAGTCAAGGTTAATTGCTTTGAACCCAAATCCGTCTGATCTGACAGATTTGAAATTCCAATTGTATCTTGGATGTTACAATGATTTGGCCAACCTGTTACATCCAGTTGGATTGAGTTTGGGAACTGAAAGCAGCTTCTATAATGGGCAGCTGCAAGATGCAGCCACTCTAGGGTAATGCACATCCACTATTCTCCGCTGGATTGTCTGGATCATCCCAAATGAAGGGAATGTGAATGCAAGAGCCTGGTGGACACCAGAAGATCCTGTAATATTCCTGACAATAGTGCAGGTGTTAATAACACTCCTGCATCCATCACACAGCCTTTCCAGTATATAAACTTCCCTTCTTTCTCCCAATAAAATACCTTTATACTTTTACACATTACCTACTTGCTTTTACACTCTACTTAGCTGTTACCTTAGATTTAATGGTAAAGACTTCAGAGTCTTTAATACTTGTATTAATTTGTGAATAGGCCTGAAACCATACTCTCTAAAGCTAGCACTATAGACGTTAACCTCCAATACGTCCATAAGGCCTAAATTTACAACAAAGACTATTTACTCTATTTGAAATACATGTTTTTGTAATGTGCTCAACTTCATGAAGGTACAACACACCATCTTAAAAACACCATCTCAAAATTATTTTATGATGACATTTTTTGTGTTAGGGCATTTGAGTCACTAAAAAATAAAATAAATATTAAAATAGTTCAAATTCACTTATAATTTTATGCTACAGCATCTCAAAAATACAGAATCTCAATTTTGCCCTTTTGAGTCAAATTTTTAGGGATCCAACCTTGGGAAGCTGGCCTGTTGTTTTCAGGGAACACACAGGCTGCAGGTTTAGCAGGCAGGGCCCACCACAAGATTGAGGCTAACTTTATAAAGTAGGACATGGACTTCCCAACCCAGGACCATAGGCCAGGTGCCAGGATTATTGTGTCAATCACCCCAGTGAGGGTAAAGTACACAATCCAAAGAAACTTGCTCATGTGATCAGTTGGAAGGTTGGGTGAGGATGTGGGCATTGGCTTGGGGTTCACAGGTGGTTTTATATCATTTCTGTAAGCAGGCAAGAAGTTGAACTTTCCCCTAAACATTTTGGGCTTGGGTATGATCCAGGGACCTTGTCAGTTGTATCTAACTGCAGATTTTATGTAGACCAAGGGATATAGTTCAAGGACCTTTTCTGGGGTATATTCTTTATACTCAGGCTTTAAAGAATACTCTGTGAAATGAACAGGGACAAAGGGAACACCTGGTGGACAAGAAACTGCAGGCAGGAGGGCAGGATGGTCTTGTGCTGAATTGCTAGATGGCAAAAAGAAAATAAGGCAATATCTGTGGAAGCCAATATGACATAACCTTTATTTAAAAATGGCAATAAAGTCTGAGTGCAGGGTCTATGGATCTATATAGTACCCCACCACCAAACTTTACATTTTCTAACCGGGATCATCATAGAGTTAGGAAATATGAGATTGGGTGGCCAGGACGCCTGGGGTTGGAAGCAGAAAAATGGCTCTGCTGCTAGGTGCTTGCTTATTGGTCAAAGCTTCATAATATTTCACTCAGTTCTTCTGTTCTTGAGGTATGGTCAAGGGAGTGGGCTTCTGGCCCGTGTTTTCTTCTGGTGATGGCTCTTGATTAGCCACTAGTGTAGACTTCAAACTTATGAAGCTAATGGTAGGGATTTCTTTACCTCTGTTGTGCTTTTTTCATTACAGCACTACAATTATTTGAGATTATAGGGCACAGGACATTTGCTTGAATACAGTCACATGTGATGATATGAGTAGTATTGTATCACAAGAGCCAGGATTGACTAGAACCATGATTACTGTCCGGCAATGCTTCTGATTGCGCAGAAGCACTAAAGGATTAGGATAAAGGTCAACCAGATTAAAGATTATTCCAGAAAAGTAAAGATTAAAAGCTTTTTTTTATTGTGAGTGATTCATTCTTCTTATACCTTCTTCAAAGGTTAATCCCTGGGCTGCTAGCAATGTCTTCTAGGACATTCTAACACATCCCTAATTTGGGTAATTATTAATCTAGGTTTGGCGTTTATTGCACGTCAACCAATAGAATATCTTCATCTTCACCCAGCACAGGTGATCCTTGCTGGCATGGAATAATTTAGTACTTCAGGATCACTTCCTACTTCTCTGGCATACTCCAGCATAGTGCTTATTAATATGATACATAAGGGAGTTTGAGATAATGGGGAATCAAATCCTGCACCTTGGCACTTGATGTAAAAGTAAAGCGGTGCCTTGGTGCCTGCAATATTTGCCAGACAGCGCTTATTGTTGGCTAATTTAAGGTCCAAGTCAGCAGGCTACTGCTGATTTGATATGCATGTGATTTATACTACCAATTTATGCTATTTGGTAGCTGTAATTTGTATCCACAAGCTCTGTTATAATTAGCATCATTGCATTTTGTACTACTAACTTATGAATTTGGTTGTAGCAATCTCAATCTGTGAGCTCTGTCATAATTGGCATCATTGTTTGGTCAAAATTCCCAACAGCCTCCATTAGGCAATGTATTTGATCTTTTAGTTGTACTTCTTTTTACAAGGTTTTTCTGGTATTACCATCTAGTGTATCATGCCTGGTCTCAGCTTGAGGGGGCTTGGTCTCAGGAAAACGCAGGTGGCAGGCCCGTCAGTCCTTAGGGCTGGCAGCCTGAGGGAATTAAGGGTCATGGTTCAAATCCTGGCCTGGGCCCCAAGTTTCAAGGAGGAGAAAATTGCCAATTCTGACACAAATCAGTTAATACTTATTCCAATAACTTTATTTAAATATGAAATCCCTTGGTGTAGGGTGTGTTAGCACCATCTCATCTTATACCACTTATCATGTACAAAAATAAGCTTATAAAAACTCTGAATCAAATCCTTTTGTATATTATCATAAGATGTTCATATACTATTAATCCAATACATTCATAGCTGTCATGAATTTGAATTCACTAGGAGTTATGATTGGCCTATTAAATGGTGGTTGTCATGAATGACAATTTGGATGCTCCTGAATCCCAAAATACAGAACTAGAGTCAAACCCTGGACAAAATCCTTTGTAGACCACCAGATCCATAGGCTGGGAACCTAATAATCCACTACTAATTGATAAAGTTGTTGTTAGCCTGCCAGGACCCAAACCTTTAGCTGTCATGCAGGATTATGCAAGCAAACCACCAGTGCAAGACACTGAGAATTTCCCTGAGGTGCCAATGCCTGATACTGGCAGTTTTCCTGATGAAATGCACAAGTTTCTCAATGAGAGTTATTCCAAACTCCCCCAAAGCCCAGGAAGAGGCACCCAATACCCAAATCAACAAACAGAAAGATTCAAAGTCTTCTCATCCCAAAGCGGCCAGTGGCAACCCACCAATTCTGAGTGCCACACTTCCATCTAAGACCCCCAATGCCAATCTGCCTGAGCTCAAGAAACCTGATCAGAAAATGAAGCCTGGCAGCGCAGTATAAGTACCTGCCAGGCCAAGATCAATACCCATTATCATTTTTAAATAAAGGTTATGAGATATTGGTTTCCCTAACTATTGCTGTATTTTATTCTTTTTATCTACCAGTTAACTTAAAGATTATCTAACCCTCCTGCCAGCTATGTAATGCCCGCCAGGTGTCCCCTTTGGTCCTGTCTATTTCACAGAGTACCCCTTAAAGCCCAAGTACAAGGACTACACTTCTAACAATATACTAGCCCAGTATTCCTTGGCCAGAACTACAGAGTTAATTGGATACAACCAAAAGGGCCCTTGGTATGTTAACAAACCCCGCCTGTTCAGAGATAAATACAACTTTCTTCCTGCCTACCAATTAGACATGGAGCCACCTGTCACCCCAAAACCAAAGCCTGCCTCCGCCGCCAAGCTCCCACTGGACCATACTAACAAGATTTTTGGAATTGTATATATTACTCTCACAGGAGTAATAGATACTATTTTCCCTTCTGCTGGTCCATGGTTGTGGGTGGGCAAGTCAATGTCCTACCTCATTAAGCTAGCGCCAATCCTTTGGTGGGCCCTGCTCACCCAGTCCACAATCTGCCAGTTCCCAAATGCTAGCAAGCCAGAAGATTAGGGTTAGTTACCTGACAGTGGTTTTAAGAATGACTCATGCAAAAGCCTTAGCTTTTGCTTTTGTCTTGCTTAGTTCTCTTTACCCAAATATGGGTTTACACATAATCACTGAGCCTTCTGGATCCCTACTGGCCTCTTGCCACTTGTGGTACCTCCATTTTGGCTACTAGGATAAAAAGGTTTGGGTATAAATTCAAATGTATTTTCCTCTAAAAAAATAAGCTCATTTTTGCTCATTAATTTTGATATTGAATCTTTAGTGCTCATCTTCTATTTGCTAGGAAGATACCTATAAATCATACTCAAATCAAATGAGCTTAAAGCCAGAACCACAAGTCTTCTGTATTTAAGACTTTTGCCCAAGTTTTTTATTATATCAAATAATAAAGCACAGCTGAACAATATTAAAAAAAATTAGTAGTTTTTAAATCTGTTTAGATAAAAAAATATTATTCAGCTTTAACACATAGGTTCAGTCACACAGCTAATTCCAACTTTTTAGGTAAAAATATAAGCTAATTCCACAGCAAATGTGCACTATTTGGAAAAAACGTCTAGTCACACAACAACCTATGCAAACTAGAGAAAAATGTATAATAATTCAGCAAAGAGTGTATCAAACACTAGAACACATGAGTTTCAGTCATAGAACAAAAATACTATGTTTACTATTGTTACAACTGAGATTACATCCTTGCCTGCTAACGTATCTCATAATACACAGGGGGTGCTCAATGAGTCCCCCATGAAGTGTATAACGGCATGGATCAATCTGAAGGCAATGTCAAATTGCGGGCACTTTCTCCTAATTAGGAGTGCTGCTAATTTAACACACTGATCCCTGCACAAGTTATTCCACAGTCCCAAACCTTATATGAAACCTGCTACTGTGCCACCCCCTGTTGATCTTGTGGCTTTCCCCATATAGTATATTAGTCACAATATCAATTAATAAACCTTATTTTATTATTCTTAATCTTGTCCTTTCTATTGGACTGTTATCTTCCTCAATAAAAAACTGAACTATCATTGGTTCAGTTGCAACACTGTTTTTATGAACACATGGAACTCAGTCACAAAATTTAAAAGCTTAATCCAACAACAACCCCTAATTGCAAATGAAACAGACAACAAAAATACCAAATATCAAAACAAGTCAGTGAATCTATTTTACTGTTACCAGCTCATCCTAATTAAGACATACAGTCTAAATATGAAAATTAAATAAATGTTCTAATTGTCTGTTTAGGGATTAGAATTAATAAAAAATCAAATTTATCAAAGCATACAATTAACAGTGTACATTTACAACCAAAATTTAATTAATATTAAAATTTAAAATCTAATTTGAAATAAACAGTAGTGACTACAAGCTTTCATGCTAATATATATTTACAGATAAGATTGAAATAAATAAATTATATAGACATACTGATTTAATTTTATACCAAAATGTACACATCCCAACAACAGAGTAACAATAGACTTGTTGTGCACTGCAGTTGTGGTTGCCCCTGCAAGTCAAAGAACAGAGTTAGTGCAACCCAAGTGCCTTCTTAGGAAGAAGACATGAGAGGAAAAAATATTTGTTGGTTTGCACTTACACAGCTAGTTTAAGGAGCACAGGGTGCAAGGGTACAGAGCATCAACCCCCGGGTCCAGAATCTGACCAGAAAATACACCAAAGTCACCACCACCAAAATGGCAAAGACACCACTACTGAGAGTGTGTCCTTTGTATACGGCCCTGTATACTGCCACAATGGTGTTCCAGCTATCATTATGGAGAAGGTGAAGCCTGTCCTTGAAACCATGTACAAGCCTTATGTGAGTGGTTCCAAAGGGGAAGATGAGGACAAGCAGCCACAGTATTTCCAAATGGCAAAAGGCAGAAGGTGCTGAAAAAGATTTCTGCATTCTATAGTCAGGTGCCTATGTCCTGTGTTGTGACTGAGCCTGTGGAGCTGTTTCCCAACGCCAAAAAGCCAAAGTATCATGTCATCCTGGACGCCACCTACAAGACCTTTAAGAGACTCATGGAGGAAACAACTGACTACAAGAAGGCCGCAGCCATTGTCAGGATCTTGGAAATATCTGTCCATGAGCTCCGTAAAACCTACCTGAAAACAGGGGTTGTCCTACTCTCAGATAAATCCAAGCGCCAACTGATCCTATTGGTCAAGGAACACCTGTGGGCAATACAGCAGTGGATCAATTGAAACAGCCATCTTAAACTGGAAAATATTCAGTCAATGGTTGAGTCCACTTTTGGGATTGAGGCCTCAATTTCCACATGCTATTGCGCTGTGAAGAGTTTGAGATTCTCATGGAAAAAAGCTTGGGGTTTCTCCGTACAATTCAAGCAGCCCTGACAACATTGCCTACTATCAAAAATACACCAAGATGTTAAATTCTCTCAAGGAGAAGGGGACTGTTGGAAATTACGCCATTAATGCTATTTTAATATGGCCTTCAAAAAAATGATATGTGTAAAGATTTGGTTGGTTTTGCTTTCAATTTTTGGGAATTCCTCACTTTCTGCAAATGGGTCTGGTTTAATATCCACCTGTTCTGGAATACCATGCCTGCCCTTGACTGATCCAGTATGATCTTATCCCAAAGTGACCCCCTTGGCCACTCTGTCTACCTAATGAGTGATCATCAACACTTGTCTACTATTTAAGTAGAATCATTTCTCCTAATAAAGACAAGTTTATTCACATTTGCGTTGGCTTTAATATTCTTTAAACTTTTTCCTTTTCTTTTTGCTAAAAGGAATTTCACATCTTGTATTCCAGGAAATTAATGTATGTGCCCTTAATTTTTCCCTGAAGGCTAACCCAAGGCTAGCTTCAAACCTCAAATCTTTCTTTATAAATATTTCAGCTGTGTCCTCCTGGATGTTGTCCCCAGAAGCCAAACACGACAAAATGATGCTCACTAAAGGGGCTTTGAGCCCCTTGGTTACCCTGTTCCCATGTGCATTCTCTGGTTCTTCTCCCTACGTTTCTGAAGTACCTGAACAACCTAAAGTTTCTAGTCCTCCTCTAGAAGAAGATATCACCAATGTCCTCTCAACTCCCATGGTACTGGTGCTGTTTCCCAGGCCTGTGTGGGCTCCCTTCCAGCTTTTTCTCTCAACTACAAGCAAACTTTTGCTGCCGCCTGCTCTCTCCTCCACTCAGGCACTGTGGCAATGTACACTATCCCTGTCCTCTGTCCCAGGTATGCTTCCAAAGACCTGTACTTCTTCCTCTTGGACTTTGGTCTCTCCCCTGCACTGATGGAGTCTATGGAGACTATTGGCATGAAGTCAACCAGTTTATCCAACCCGCCCTGGTTCACCATCAACTTGCATTAGGATCCTAGAACCAGCTTCTAAATTCTGTAGCCATCGCTGTCTCTAACAACCATGCTCAGAATATGGCATATCAAAAATGGTCTCACAGCCTCTTTGTGTGTATTTTGGACAAGCATTGTGACTTGCTGCCCCCCAGAAGTAACTAACCTTGTCACTTAATTCCCTTTGCTTATTGCTCCCTGGGTATATCAAGAATTGACTGTGAAAATTAAATGAGCATAAGCAATGTGATGTGATCAAATTGAGGCCTCTATTCTAAAGCATTGCCAGGATTTTGAGACTCTGGTTACCAATCTCAACCAATTTCAAGAGCATATTAACTCCCAGCTTGAACTGGTTGGGACTCAAAAAATACCTGGGGCTGCCACCTGTAACAACAATATGGACTAGATAAGGCTGCATTAGGCAACACTCTGTATCAAGTACAAAATTCTGTGGATGATAGAGTAGCGTCCATTGAGGTGACACCTCCCGCTCCTCCTGATAAGGTCCCGTCTGACTTTGAAGCCAAGGTATGGGAAGCCAAAGCTGAGCTCAAAGCCACTACTCAACGTAAATCTTCTGTTCAGAACCCACCCCCAGTAGAACCTATGCCTGACTCTTGCATTGCCTCACTCACCAACCAAGTAACTACCTTGCAAGGACAAATCATGTATTTGAGACAACACCTCTCTAATCCTGATGATTTTTCCTCTGAGTCTGAAGGTGAAGGGGAAGCTGAGGTCACTAGTACTCCCGCTGATGGCAATCATGGTTGTTGCCCTGGCTTGGAAACTCAACCCCAGGTCAACTGTGCTTGTGTTGTTTTTGTTTTTTTTTTTCACCCCTCACCCCCACCAATATAATTAAAATCCCAAAAAACCTTACCCCCCCTTCCCCCCCCCCCCCCCCCCATACCCAAAGCCCAACCACCTCAGCACCAAGAATGGTTGCCTGGGGGGGTGGAAAAGGGAAGGGTGTAATTATATTTATTTTATTTTTATTTTTGGGGAATTGGGGTTGTTTTGTTTTTTTTTTAATAAAATATATTATTATTTTGGTGTTGGGTTGGTTTGGGGTTTTTTTTTGTTGTGTTTTTTTTTTTTTTTTTTTTTTTTTGGTTGTGTTTGGTTTTTGTGGTGTTTTTTTCTTTTTTTGTTCTTTGTTGTTTTGTGGGGGGTTTGTGTGGATAGCTAGGGGAGGTGTATTTTATTTTTTTTTTTTAGTTTTTTTTAAACATAATTTTTTTTTTTTTTTTATAAATTTAATATATTTTTTTTTTTTTATTTTATAAAATATTATATATTTTTATATATAAATAATTTTTTTTTTTTTTTTTTTTTTTTTTTTTATTAATATAAAAATCAAATAAAAAATAATGTAAACACATAAAAAAATTATATTATTAATTTTTATATTATTTTTTAATATTTTTGTTTATTATTTTTTTTTTTTTTATTTTATTTTTTTTTTTTTTATTTTTTTTTTTTATTTTTTTTTTTTTTTTTTTTTTTTTTTTTTTTTTTTTTTTTTTTTGTTTTTTTTTGGTTTTTTTGTTTTTTTTTTTTTTTCGTTTTTTTCTTTTTTTTTGTTCTTTTCTTTTTTTTTTTTTTTTTAATTATATATAATATAATAATATATATTTTTTTTTTTTTTTTTTTTTTTTTTTTTTAATTTTTTTTTTTTTTTTATTTTTTTTTTTTTTTTTTATTTTTTTTTTTTTTTTTTTTTTTTTTACAATAAAAAACTCATTTTTTTTTTTTTTTTTTTTTTTCTTTCTTCTCATTTTCTTTTTTCAGTCCTTCAACTCAATTTGTTTTGTGGCGTTTTGGGATTAGGTGTTTGTCATTTTTTTTTTTTTTTTTTTTTCATTATCTCTTTAACAACAATCTCAACAAATCTTCCTCCTCTTCATCTTCTCCTACACCAAATTGTATTATTTAATATAAATTAATATAAAAAAATAAAAATAAAATTTTATTTTTTACTATTTCTACTTTTTTTTTTTTTTTAAATTTTTTTTTTTTTTTTTTATAAGTGGATGGGGTTTTTGTTTTGTGTGTGGGGGGGGGAGGTTTTTTATAAAATAAATTTATTTTTTTTTTTCATTAATGTTTTTGTGTGGTTAATTGGAGGTGATACAGTTGAATTTTTAAAAACAGAGGGATGGGGTTGTAAATATAAAATTCTTTTTTTTTTAAAAAAAGATAGAAGGGGGAAAAAAATATTGTGTGTGTGGGGGTTTTTATATATGGGGGTGTGGGGGGGGGGATAACTTTTTTCGGGTGTGTGTGTTCGGTGGGTGGGTTAAAATAATCTTCCACACACAAATAAAATTGGGTTTTTTATTTTTCCTCCTTTTTCCGGCACAATTTTTTTTTGGGGGGGGAGAAAAACAACAACAAAGAGTTTTTTTTTTGTGGGGGGGATAATTTTTGGTTTTTTTTTTTCTCACCCGGCCGGATTTATTACTTTTTTTTTTTTTATATTTTTCACTTTTATACCCCAGTAGGCCTATGTTACCTACTTGCTTTCAGAGTCACCAAATAACCATATAGTGTTCTCTTTTATATTTTTTTTTTTTGTACAAATAAACCCTTTGCAAAACAACACACATTGGTAACACATTCTCTTGCCTTGTATCAGCTAGCAGAAGTAACAAATGATATTGCTGATAGGCAGGACGCATTGGAAAGAGAGGTACAAAACCTCTCTTGCTTGAACAAGACAATGAATGGACAGGTTATCTCTTTGGTTGTTCAGACCACTTCCCTGACCACTTGCCTCAATGAGATTGCTGGCACCCTTTTGGTGCAACAGATTAAGATTGATGAATTTGGAGCTGCTGCCACTACTGCTAGAGATATCAGTGGGCAAAACAGCTCTACCTTGGATACCCTATAGGAAAGCCTTCAACTTCTCTGGGCTAGACAACCTGCTGCTGAATCTGAGTTTGAGGGCAATCCCCATATTAACGTCCTCAACCCAGGTGACAACAGCCAATCCACTTCATTGTCCATTAACCCCAGCTATAAGCCTTTATTCAAGCAGATATTTGACCCTAAAACCTCTACCATTGCTGCCTTTCTGAAAAATTACAAGGCTGCAATGTATAGGGCCACCAATGAACTTAAGAAGGATCATATTCTTACCTATCTACATTCCACGTGCCAAGAAGTTGTGGTCCCTGAACTCCCTTCTATTATCACTTGGGAGGACATGAAGCGCCTCTTAATTGAGGAATTCAGAGGTGATTCTAGCTTGGAAGTCAATAAGGATATGTTTATGCATATTTTATTCAAACCCAAAGAAACCTTGGCTGAATTTGCCAATTTTTTCTACATTGAAGGACAACAGTTGATCACCAGTAGACAGCTAACTCCCTGGGAAGCCTACAAAGCATGTTCAAACGCTTTAAAGGTGAACCAACTCCTATTTCTGCACTTTAAAGCCCACAAAGCTTCCCTTACTTCAATGAAGAGTATCAAGACTCTCTTATAGGACATGCACTTGACCCATGGGGGTACCGCGGTGCACAAAAATAAGGCCAACAATGCTGGAACCACCTCCTGCACTCTGCACATTATGATCCTAGGCTCAAGTGGGAAGTCTAAGAGACAAGGATGTCATAACTGTGGCCAAATAGGGCACCACTCACGTACCTGTACAAACCCTTGGGTAGAGGGTTGCAACCCAAATGATCAGGCTGGAAAAGAGAGGTCAGCTTAGAGGCAAAGACACTCTCTGCTGACCAATCTCCCCTGTCTTCTCCTGATCCCCCTTCTGATGAGGAATCTTCCCCCTTGGCTGCCCCAACTATCCTTCACTTGTTCCACAATCTTTCCAGTGCTTCTGAACCCAAAGATTCTAATTGTGATGAGTCTGATGGTTATAGTTACTCCGTGCTGACAGTCCTGGAGACAGTTTCCATCCCTTACAAGCTGTGTTCAGGAAAAACCACAACTATAACTTGCCTATCTTTGAGTGAAGCTAAGGCCATAGTGGCTTGTCCTTACTTGGCTCAGGCGCATTATCCTCCTATCTTGATAGATTCCTCTGAAGAGGCTGCTGAGCTAGCAGAAGCTCTCTTTCATAATATGACCATATCTCTCCCCTTGCAGACTGTGTATAAGGAAATTCCTGCCTACAATGCATGTTGGCCAAATGGGAGAAGTAATTGGAGGCTGCTCAGGACGTTCTGGCTGTCTTGCCCCCCTTTGGGAAAGATACTACCTGTGTGGAAGTATTGATCCAAAATGTTAAAATCAAGTCTACCTTTGACACAGACTCTCCAGTCAATGTGGTATTGTCCAAGCTAATGAAGAAGCTTAAGCTGGCCCCCAACCTCAACTACACTCACTCATAAGTTACAGCTGACATGGCCCAAGCCTGAGTCATTGGTGCCTATTCCGCCCTGCCAATGAGGTTTGGGAAGCTTCTTATTGTGTCCCCTGCTGTTATCCTAGAAAAAAAAGGCTACAATCTCCTGGTTGGTACGCAGTTCCTTTGAGAGTACAATGGGATTGTGAACCTTCAAGATGGGTAACTATTGCTCTTAGGGTATGAGATCCTTCTAATCTTTGAAGAATCCCTGTATCTCCCGGGTAAATGCCTTAAGACTTGTGTGCTTGAGTACCCCACAGGTATCTTCTCACTCAAGTACAGGACTCATTCTTCCAATATTTGTTCCCCTTCTTCTTCCTGTCCTGCAGAGGAAGGGGTGCCTCTGCTTGCCCCTAAAGCTATCACCATCCTGCCTGGCTCATAAGTGATTATAGACTCCCAGGTATCCTACAAACTACCTAAAAAATGATTTCTGGAGCTATATTCACCTGATTCCTTAAGCTGTAGAGAGCCTTGGTTATGCCCTGGGATTTTGGAACGGACTCACAAAGAGCCTGTGCAGCTGTTGTTGGCTAACCTGACTGCCCTGCCTATGCAGGTGACCAAGGTCCAGGTTTTTGGACATGGTTGCATATTAGGCTCAGAGCAAGTGGAGTCCCTCTACCCCTTTGGAACATTTAGTGATTTCAACTTGCCTGAAGGAGACCCTCAGGTTCTCTCCTGGTTCACAGCCGCAGACTTCCCACAACTGTCACCCATTCAAAAAAAGATGTTCTAGAGCTGCTAGACCAGTTTAAGGATATCTTTGCCTCTGGACCCACAACTATGGTCTAGAAAAGGGGTTATCCACCAGATAGATACAGGTGATGCCCCACCCTTTTGTGCCAAACCTTAATGCCGCAGTAGGGTAGAAGATGCTCAGGTCTCTAAGGAACTTAAACAGCTCTTAGACGCTGGTCTTTTAGCTCCCTCTCAGAGCCCTTGGACCTCACCATTATTGATCCTAAAGAAAAAGGATGGAGGCCATTACATTGTGATGGATTACTGACGCCTAAACTTGCTCACCAAAAAGGACTCTTATCATTTGCCTAGAATTGATGATGCTCTCAGACAATTAGGAGGATCAAATTTTTCTCTTCTATGGATCTAGTATCAGGATACTGACAGGTTAAATTATCTCCTGAAGATAGAGAGAAGGCTGCACTTATCACTTCCAAAGGTCTTCACATTTTTCTCAAATACCCCAAGGACTCTGCAATGTCCCAGCTACATTTCAAAGGGCTATGGACTCCATCCTACAAGATCTGAAACTCTCCTGCCTCTTTATATACATTGATAATATTACTGTACTCAGCTCCATCTTTGCCAACCATTTGGATCACCTCAAAGCTGTCTTCATCAAAATTTGGGAGGCAAGCTTAAAACTCAAACCCTCTAAATGCTTCTTCTTCAAGGAACAACTCAAATTCTTGGGCCATGAGGTCATCCAAACCAGAATACACCCTATGAATAATAAGGTGGAAGCCATCAACAAGATGCAGCCCCCCACAAATCTACTAGAGGTCCAAGTCTTTCTTGGTATGAGGGGTTACTATTGAAAATTTATCCCTGATTTTGCTGAACTAAGTGAACCCTTTGTCCAGCTCCTTTGCAATGTATCCTTTGAGTAGACTGACAGCCAACAGCAGTCCTTTGAAGCGCTGAAAGCTAAACTCAAGGAATCTCCCATCCTAGTCTACCCTGATTAAAATAAGGAGTTCATCTTACATAATGATGCTAGTGGAGTAGCTGTGGGTGCTATCTTAGCCCAGCTTGATGATGAATTTGTCAACCAACCTGTTGCCTATTCTTCACATGTCCTCAACAAACACAAGAAGAACTATAGTGTCACTGAAAATGAATGCTTGACTGTGCTATATGCTGTGAAGCAGTTTTGACACTAAATTTTCATGGCTCACTTCACAGTAGTTACAGATCACTCATCCCTTAAGTGTCTGCAGCAATTAAAGGAGCCCAAAGATCAACTAGCCCGTTGGGCCTTATGCCTGCAATGATACAGTTTCACTGTAGTACACCATCCTGGTGCGCAACATCAGAATTCTGATGGTTTGTTGAGGATGCCTATACTAGCTATCCATCCTGCTGACGCTGATTGCCTATACAAGTTGATAGGGTATCCTGACTCCTGGACCACCAAGCCAGAAGAAATTTGTTTGGCACTGCAAGCCCTATCAAAGGATACTGTGATTTGAGATAGACAACTCTTCAAGAAAGTCAACAACACTTATCTACCCTACATCTGTCCCAGCATGAGGGTGGCCATCATCCTCCAAGCCCACATTGACACTGGACATGGAGGAATAGCAAAGACTCATGACTGGTTGTGCAAGAATTTCTATTGGGAGAATATGCACCTCCTAATTCCTGATGTCCTTGCCTCCTGTCATTATTGTCAGCTCCAATGACCCCAACCTTCACAACATCAGTTTAAGCTCATCCCTCCTAAGCATGCCTTCCACGCTGTTAGTATTGATGCTGTTGGCTCTCTTCTGTGCTCTAGGTCTGGGTGTTAATTCATCTTGGTAGCTGTAGATCATTTTAGTAAATGGGTCAAAGTCAGAGCAATCAAGGATATTGTTGTAACTGTGCTGTTTTAGCAGAGTTACAAGGGGAAAAATATTTAGAAGCTAGATAATAATCTTTATTGTGAGATAGTGATTATATAGTCAGTGTGAATCAAGGATAACAGGAACATGATTAGTGATCACACAGTTGGATGGAAGAGGGGGTGGCTTGATCCTGATAAATAGCCAAGCGCCAAAACAAGGTATCCACCATAAAGGATCATCATCTGTTCATGTTGTTGGATTTGGTTAATAAAGTTGACTTCCTAGTCTGGCTTCAAGTGACCGGATAATCAGATTGCAGGTCAAAAACCTGCTTGGTTGGAACCTTGCTGGCGGGTCAAGCCTGCAGTTTTGACACCCCCCCAACTGAAGGTCGGTCTCCTCTGGGGGTAGGTTGTCAGGGAGGTTGTCAGGAGCCCAGGCGCTGTATTGGACTAATTGTTGTTTTGTGACAGGCAGGAT
>QTSX02005216.1:0-116254 GCA_014839935.2 Entomophthora muscae | reverse complement strand
ATGGAGTCAACCTTGCCACATTTGCTGGTATCTACCAGTAATTTGTGGGTGTTCCCATGGAAACAGAAGGGATAGGAAAAGTGTGTTACTTTATTTGAGGAGCAGCTCGCTTGCAATACAGGGTTGTCACTGTGGACTTGAAAGATGTCCAGGGTTTCAACCTCGTGAATGTTGTAGTCACAGGGATTTTTTGCAAGCAGGGATTGAGAGGATGGGTCAGGTGGGGTTGTAAGGCCTCTTGTTGCTATAACCCCCAGGCTTTTCCCTGATCCTCAATCTGCGCTAGCTGAAACTTCCCCTCCCGGGGGCATTTAGTCCCATTATCCTGCTGACATGGTTGGCAGCGGCCTACTTGATTGTGGCCATTGCCAGGTGTTGTACGTGATTGGGGTGGAGTGTCACTGGTGCGGCAGAAGCCCATTGAGGGCTGGTTGTTAGCCTCCACAATGGCTTTATAGCAGTCATCAATGGAGGTACAGCAACCTACGGAGACCCACTTGCAGATATGGGGTTTAACCCATTGACAATGAGAGTGAGTAATATTGCATTTCTGTTGGTCACGGCCTCAGGGGTGGCAGCATGAGGTTGTTGCCAGGCAGCAAGGTACTCAGGAATGGAACCAGTTTGCTTGATTGCTAGAAGAGGAGTTCCCACGACAATGGGAGAGAAGGTTTCACTGTAACAGGACTTGGCAGCCTCTTGGAATGCTGCCCAGGTAACATCAAATTCCTGGCTGGACCAGTTGGTGAACCACACAGCAGCAGGCCCCGTGAGGTGGCCAGACACAGTGGCAACCCACATGGGCTCAGGAGCCTGGCAGATGCAAAGGCGGGTTTCTGTAGACTGGAGCCAACTGACAATGTTGGCCCCCTTGACGCCACCATTGAAGGATTCTAGCTGAAGGTTGAGCATGCGTTGGGACAGGTCTGACTGGGACAGGGTGACGCTGGTGTCACGCTGCCCAAGGCGGAGCCAATTGTACAAGCTGGTGAGAACTAACCGGTCTTGATAGATGACATACCCGTCAGGGATGCCCCCCTTGGGGATTGGCAGGAAGGTCTCTTGTTGGGGAGTAGCCATACAGCCCGTACTCTGTCCTTTCTTAGGGGGATTTTTTTAGGTAGGTCAATAACCTACTGCTGCTACCACTGTTGCAACTCAATCAATGAGGATTCAGTATTTGAATTAGGGAAGACAACAGTCCAATAGAAAGGACAGGAATAATAAGAATAAGGTATTGTTTATTGTAGAATATTATGATTAATATACTATATGGGGAAAGCCACAAGGCCACAAGGGGGTGGCATAGTGGGAAGTTCCATGTAAGGTTTGGAGCCAAGGAATAACTTGTGCGGGAATCAGTGAGTCAAATTGGCAGCGCTCCTAATTAGGATGAAGTACCTGCAATTTGATATTGTCATCAGATTAATCCATAATGTTAGATACGTCAAGGGGCGGCTCTTAAATGCCCCCTGTGTATTGTAAGATACGTTAGCAGGCAAGTCTGGAAACTCAGTTACAATAGCAATGTGATGTTCATCAGCTAAAACTACGTTTTTAATCCGCAAAGGATTAGTGGCTAGCTTGAAATTGTCTACAAAGCTGCTGTTGACTAGGGTCTAATCTGAGCCCAAGTCCAAGAGTGCTGAGCCTATGTAACTGCAAAAACAGAAAGGATAGGACATCAGTTTATTGGGATGTCTGGCAATGGTGTACAGTACTGGGTCCTCCAAGGGTACTTGAGTCATTGGGCATTGGTCCATGTCCTTGGGTTGTTTTTCATCATTGGGCAAGTTGGGAGTTGTGTGGGGAGAGCTTGGCTTGCTTAATGCTCTTCCCAGGGCTTTTCCCTCACCTTGATTGTCTTGTGTAGTAGTGATACAGAAATGGGTACAATTTGAATGGCTGTTATTACCACTTCCATGTCCATTTGAACCTGTAAGTTTATGATTGGTGTTGTTCCCGTTGTTTCCAGGGGGTGGTTGAATGGAACGCCTGCCTGTGTGAGAATCCTTGGGTCTTTCTTGTTTTCCAGCTTGCGCCTTATGGAGGGTGTTGGATGTTTTTTTGCTTTTTCCGCCTCACAATACAGGCTCTGTAGATTGGTTGCCTGGTCCAGGATCACATGCCTCATTACATGCAATTTGAGGGCGTCATAGTATATGAGTTGTGTGGCTTGGGTCAAAGGCCATGTCAGAGGGGGCGCGTAGTTGGAGTTCCTTGTAGGCAGGGGTGAGTTCCTTCACAGTTCCTGTCTGGTTTAAGTTCTTTACTTGACGTATGATCATGAGTGCAGTGTCCTTAAGCACAAACCTTGCCAAGAAGTCTTTTTTGAAGGTATCCCAGTTCTTAGTGGTGTGTTCTTTGTGCCACCTGTTGCACCAGGTGCCAGTGTTTTGGGTCAGTTGGATGGAGATTTTTGCAATCCAAAATTGCTGCAGGCATTCCATCTGGGCCAGCTTGCTCTGAGCGGACTAGATCCATGAGGCAGTGTAGTTGTTGTTGGCCCTGGAAAAAGGTTCTAAGGCAGCACTTTGTAGTCTTTGGGCTACGTAGGCGGGCATGGTTTTTGTCAGTTGGTTGCAGGATGTTGGCGGCTGTCTGGAAGAACCCTTGAGCAGACATGGTGTTGGAGGCAGGTAGTGGGATCACCGTGTTCTGGTACAGGAAAAAACCATCAGGTATCTTGGTACCAGGGATGTACAGAGTCCAGTCCAGCAGGAGGCCAGACATGATTCTGTCAAGGATTTGTTGGCCGCGGCAAGTACAGACAACAGGCAGAATTTTACAAGATACGGTAGGATGGAGAACCTACCTGTGCTACCAATGTTGTAACTGTGCTGTTTTAGCAGAGTTACAAGGGGGAAAATATTTAGAAACTAGATAGTATTCTTTATTGGGAGATAATGATTATATAGTTGTTGTGAATCATGGGTAACAAGAACATGATAGTGTTGATCACACAGTTGGATGGTGAAGGGGGTGGCTTAATCCAGATAAAGAGTCAAGTGCCAAAACGAGGTATCCACCGTAGGAGATCAGCATTTGTTCATGTTGTTGGATTTGGCAATTCAAGTTGAATTCTTAGTCTGGCTTTGAGTGGCTGGGTAAACAGATTGTGGGTCACAAATCCGCTTACTTGGAACTTTGCTGGCAGGTTGAGCCTGCTGTTTTGACAAGTATAAAAAATGATAGTTAAAGCTGAAATTATATTAAGTTAAGGATTAATATTATATTAACTATACAAAAAAACCCTTGACATTATTAAGATATTACTGTAAATTCAGAACCTGAACATAAAAATCCAGGATTGTCAAATCCTTGGTCCAAATTTTGAATCACTTTTGCGGGCAACTCAGCTGAGTGAAAAATAAAATATTTAATAAAATCAACCATTTATTTTGACTTTTTTTGATTTATTTAAATTGGAAAATTTGGAATCTCTTGAGCAGATAACTCAACTAACAAAAGACAAAACTCAGCAAACAAATGCGGGATACATGAATCAGAAATGCGGGATTATTATGTACAATTTGAGATTTACTGTATGTCAAAAAAATCATAGACATCATGTAAACCTTAACAAATCTGAAATTGCGGGATTGTCAAATCCAAGAACCAAGTTTCAAATCATAATTGCGGTGAATTTGAAATAAATATAATTTATGGGTGTCTCAAAAAGGATGTTAAAGGATACAGAGTGGATTTGTGCTGATTTTTTTAAGAATCACAGGCATTCTCAAAAATCACCCTGTTCCATTTTAGTATGTCTAAAATTTAGATCCTACTATTCAGAAAATTAAATATTCTTACAATAAAATTGACTAAAATATACACTCCTCTTTTTGAGTTTAAAATTTTTTAATAGAATTTATTATGTCTTCTTTCAATAACAACCAAGTCAAAGAGCTGTTCCCAGGCCTTGAAAAAATCATGCAGGGCTACGCTGGGTCTCTTAACGGTGAAGCCTCCCTCTATGGCCACTCCCAACCTGCATGCCCCTCTACAAGCACCACCCAGGAGTGTGTTCTTTCTCCTGCGTCCTCAAGCATGGCCCTGTTTGCCCTTCACACACAGGCAGCTGCTAACCCAAATCATACAGCAACACTAGCATCTGGAATTGACCAAGTGAGCCATGGGGCCACTAATGGAAGCCAGAATCCAGAAACAGCCAATCAGATGGCACTGTCTGGTTCTCAAGGCAGAAACACCCTGCCTCCAGCCAATCAGCCTGTGAGACACAGAAGAAAATTAATCACTCTGGAGATTGTTCTTGAAATGGTTGAAAAGAAAGGGATGCTTATGTCCATTGGGGAAATTATGGCTGCAATGGGTTTTGCAAAGTCCACTGTGGTTGCAACCCTGCAAGACCACACCAACTGTGGTCCCCTACCAAGAAGACCCCAACTGGTGCCTGTACTTTGACCAAAGGTGACACAGCCCATCCCCTTATAATGGCCATTAGGGAACGTGACCCGTGGATGCCCCTGATCCAGGTACGTCTCCAGCTGGGACTCCATGACATCTTCACCAACAAAAGAACAGTGAATTCAAGATGCACAGAGTTGTGGTTGCCGCCAGAATCCTATCCAATCAGGTTCTTGGTGGCCCCAGTTTTGGTGGATACTGACCCATATAATTCAACTATCATCAATTTTATTAAAGGGAGGGCAATGAGGGCCCGTAATGACGTCATCTTCTTATCATACACTAAGATTTCTAAAAGTATACAAGACTATGGATAGAAGCATATCCAGTCTGACGTGTACAAGCGTGGCCCAATATTGTATTGTTTTGTTGGGGTTTTATTGGCAGTTTCTTCATTGAGCATTAATTATTACTCGGCAATTTTGAACACCGCAGATGGGTATGCCTACAAGACGGATCTCAAGGCCATGCTGGAGGAGTGGGCCACACAAAACATTGTGTTAAAAGTTGTACTGAGTGCTGAGATGGAGCAGCAGGAATGGGAACCCAAGAAATCAGGGCTGCGGGACATACCTGTTGGTCCTATACCATCAACCACGCGGACATGCATCTTGCGGATGTATGTTTCTACAATTTTGGTTCCTCCCTTAGGCGCTTAAAGCCTGCCACCTACAACAAACTATGCACCTAAAATTATAAGGGTTATGAGCTTTTCCCTTCTGTGTTTGTCCAGGACCTATCAGATCTTGTCATTTTTTATGCAAGTGACAGTGATAAGTCCAGAAAGGACTCCTGCCTTCCCCCCACGCCAGTCCATCCGTTTTTTCAAGCCAGTATACGTGATGGAAGAAGAATTTGAGCAATTGAAGCAAACCGCTCTTGCTGCCCCTTCCCAGTCAACAAACCCTGTCTCCCCAACCCCCCATCAAGCCACCCACTTTTCAATCCCCCCACTATCTCTGATGCCATCCCTTTCACAGGCACAGATGAAGGCAATGTTCATTCCACCCATTCCCTCCCCTTCCTGTCCTTTGATTAGTAAATAAATCTTTTCTTTGTGGCAACTATTAAAATTAATATCTCTCTTTCAATTCATATATAATAATATTTTCTTTTTACATTATCAACATTTCCCATAATTAATACAATGTTGTACATTTTACAAATAGCTTAAAATTATGAGCATACATATTTTTCATCATTATTAATAAATCAAAGACCATAAATGTAAATATTGCATTATAATATAGTAATTAGACGTCAACTCTTGATATTTTGATATTATGTGCATAACTCAATACATTTTGTTTAATAAAATCCATGATGAACTTGGCCTTTTCCATTATAATTTAATGAAATGGGCTGTGTTTATATTAGAAAGCCATTAACACTTAGTACAAATATTGATACATAGTGAATTTTACAGCATGTATATTTACCTATTGGTAATAATTCTATAACTTTTTAGTTGGATTTTGCAAGATAATGTGAATTAATGTGTTAATAAATTACTGTTTATTATCATTAATTGGCTGATTTCTTATTGTCTGTGCAATTGGATGTGAAACCAACCAATTGGATACTAGTGTCTAAATATCAGAAAATGCACAATTGCCACAGCAAAGAAAATCAGCCAATTAATGACAATAAACAGTAATTTATTAACACATTAATTCACATTATCTTGCAAAATCCAACTAAAAAGTTATAGAATTATTACCAATAGGTAAATATACATGCTATAAAATGCACTATGTATCAATATTTGTACTAAGTGTTAATGGCTCTCTAATATAAACACAGTCCATTTCATTAAATTATAATGGAAAATGCCAAGTTTACAATGGATTTTATTAAACAAAATTCATTGAGTTATGCAAATAATATCAAAATATCAAGAGTTGACGTCCAATTGCTATATTCTAATGCAATATTAACATTTATGGTCTTTAATTTAGTAATGATGATGAAAAATATTCATGTGTTGAGGATAGTACTATAAAAACCAGTTTTTTGATGTAATTCAAACAAAATGTCAAATATATCAATAACTTAATAAACAAATTAGAGTCAGCCCTCTAAAAGGTTGTTGAGCTTGAATACAACATAAGGGAAATTGTGGTAAATCAACTGGGAAATGAGTAAAGAGCCTTGGTCCAGCAAAATGAAACTGCAAAAAATAGCCTGGGAACAATGGTCAATGAAGAACACAAAGAAATATTTTTAAATCTTCAAAAGGAAATAATCAAACAGTTAGATTTCAAAAGTGAAAGTTACAACTTGTGGGAATTCATAAAAAACAACATAAATAATACTCAAAAAATCAAACTAATTGAAGGAAATGAAATCCCACAGGAAATAAACACAAATGAAGAGCAGCCAACACTTGTGAAGTTTGCTGAGGTGGCGTCTGTGGCTGAAGGGGCTGCAGGGGAAATAATTAGTAAGTATTTTTATGTTTTATTTATATTTATTTTAGTCATCACCAGGAATGGGGACAAGGTCGCAGAAGTGGCGGCATTTACGCCAAGTTGGTTCTATGGGGGTTACCAGTCACTGGTAGCCCCTGTAAAACAAACAAATAAAAACCAAATAAATAACATAATTTAACAGAATATAAATAAGTTTTCAAATATTGAAGCTAAAGATATGGAATATTTACCACCTGTGTGGTGCTTGCCGTGGTTAAGGGAAGCATACAAAATAGGATTCAATATCAACTTCAAAGAAATGCTTGAAATTTGTGGGGATGTCAAGCTAAACTTTGATGAATATATCTATGAAAGCATTCAATAATTCCCATTTGCAAACATCAACAAATATGAAAAAAACTTAATAAAAACCAACTTTCAGATAGGAACTGAATATCTAAAAACTGAAATTTTTAATGAAGTATTCAAGGCATTGTAAAACAAAATTCGGGGATGCAGTCCTTGTGAACACATTTAAACCTTTATTCATTTTGTTTGCTAGGGCATGGGGGACTGATACAAGTTGGGCACCCTCCAGAACCCTCTTCAAATTCAATCAAACATCCTATATCAATAGATTAGTTCAAATATTCAAAAAGTTGTGCATGTTCTTGGAAAAATACACCTTGCAAAGAATTCACGTTGCAGTATACCTGTGAATCCTCCTATATTGTATATTAAAAACCAATGTCAAAAAGTTGGAGGATGTACCTATTCAAATAGACATATGTCACTTAGCACTTGAATGCCAGAAGACACCACAGGGGTATAGGACAGTCAGGCATGTCCTGTATGACTCCTTTGCATTGGCAACGTTGTATGGGTACTATGTTCCCCCTGAAAAAAACCTATTAATTGATTTGCTCACCCGTCTTCCTTTTATCAAATGTTCAACAACCACCAGGATACAGGGCACCACCCCTCTAACAATTGCATCCAGGGTTTTCCACTACGTACAGAAGAGTACATGAATCCAATTGGATGCTCTAGCCAAAAATTTAATTTTGGGGTATAATTCCCTGAAATAATACATTCCCCTTTGCAATTAGCATCCCCTTAATAAATATTTTTCCCTTGTAACTTAAATTTTATTTATTTTTAAAATTTTTATATTTTAATATTTAATATTAAAATTTTAATATTGAAATATGTAATATTAAAATTTTACTATAAAAATTTTAATATTATATATTTCAATATTAAAATTTTAGTTTCTAAAAGTTAATATTAAAATTTTAATATTACATATTTCAATATTAAATTTTTTAAATTTTAGTAGGTAAATTATAATATTAATATATCTAAATATTTTACAAGACATTAGTTATAGTTTCAACCACGTCAAATAATAAAAATAAGTTAAAAATGTTTTTATTTACTAGCTTGTTGAGTACAGGTTCATTTATTACATATACAAACAACAAGAATTGAATTTATCCGCATCATGCGGCCTGCTCCACTTATATTCTAAACAAGTGATTGTTTAGAACTCAAATTACCTTTCCCTTTTAATATGATTTGATAAATATATTTGATATGCTTGACCTGCATCCTAAGTACTGATTAGAAAGCAATACATAAAAATCATTGGTGGTTTTGTTGTGTGGCTATAGTGGCACTGAAATAATAAGGATCAGTTGATGACCTGCAAGGTCTGATTTGTGGCTTAAAAAAGCCAGAGTACCAACAAGGATTCACAATTGTTTAAATAAAATTAATATATTTCTATCTTTTTATTTATTTATTTATTTATTTGTAAGTGTGTTGTGTTTGTCTCCAGGGGACAACATCCTGGAGGACACGGCGGGAAATCTTTATTACAAAAGATTTGAGGTTTGAAGCTAGCCTTGGGTTAGCCTTCAGGGCAAAATTAAGGGCATATACCTTAATTTCCTGGAAGACAAGATGTAAAAGTCCTTTTGGCAGAAAGGAAAGGAAAAGCTTGAAGATTATAAAAGCCAATGCAAATGTGGATAAACTTGTCTTTATTAGGAGTAATGATTCTACTTTAAATATTTGACAAGAGGCGGTGATCACTCAATAGGAAGACAGAGTGGCTGAGGGGGTCACGCTGGGATGAGGTCATACCAGGATCAACCACAGACAGGTAAAATAATCCGGAATGGGTGGATATTGAACCAGACCCATTTGCAGAAGGCAAGGAATTTCCAAACTCAAAGGCAAAACCAGTCAAATCTTTGCAACTATCAATATTTGAAGGGCAAATCAAAATAGCATTAATAGCGCGATTTACAACATCTCCCCCCTCAAGATTGGACATAGGGAGTTGATACTTGCAAAGGAATTTGGAGTGGATGCAGGCAAAGGGACGGCCAGACAATAGTTGCTTCACAGTGTACTCAAAGCCCTTCTTGAAGGTAACCTCACAGGGCCCAATCCAGAGGGAATCCAGCTTGTGGGCTCTACCATCTGTACAATTCTGGTAGTAGAGAACTAGATCTCCAACTTGGTATTTGGGGAGGGGGCTCTAGCAGCATTGGATGGAGAGAGCTCCAAAGCCTTAACCTTATAAGCAGTGGAGTAGGTGATTGCCTGGATGTCAATGATACAGTTGGTTAGGTCTTTCACGTGGGTCTCAGGATTTGCAGAGGTATCATACTTGATCAGAAGAGGTCCCAAGATTGAGGGGGTAGTGGCCTCTTGTCCATAAAGCATGGCAAAAGGGGATTGACCAGTCACCCAGTGTCTATTAAGGTGGTAGGCAAAGAGGGCAGCAGGGAGGAACATCTCCCAATTGGCAGCGTCAGAGAGCGTGAGTTTTCTCATGATGAATACAAGAGTTGAGTTTGTTTGTTTGACAGTTACATTGGTGGAGGGATTATATGGCACAGAGAACAACTGGTGAGTCCCCATAGCTTTGACAATAGAGGTGATGAGGCAAGCATTAAAGTTGATACCGTTGTCAGAAAGCAGGACTTGAGGGCAGCCATGTCAATAGAAGATATCTTGCAACAAGAAAGTAGCCGTGGTTCTAGCCGTTATATCTTTTATTGCTCTGGCTTCAACCCATTTGCTAAAGTGGTCTATAGCAACCAAAATAAACCAACATCCCAACCTAGAACGGGGGAAGGGCCCAACAGCATCAATACTCACCGTATGGAAGGCATGTTTTGGAGGGATGAGTTGGAACTGGTGTTGGGAAGGACAAGGACGTTGGAGTTGACAAGAATGGCAGGAGGTAAGGACATCAGGGATCAAGAGGCACATGTTTTCCCAGTAGAATTTTTTGCACAACCAGTTGTGAGTCTTGGCTATGCCTCCATGGCCAGTATCAATGTGAGCTTAGAGGATGATAGCTATCCTCATACTAGGGCAAACGTAAGGTAGGTAGACATTTTTAACCTTCTTGAAGAGTTGTCTATCACAAATTATGGTGTCCTTGGATAGGGTCTGTAGAGCCAGGCGGATATCTTTGGGCTCAGTAGTCCAAGAGTCAGGATATCCTATTAGCTTGTATAGTCAATCAGCATCAGCGGGATGGATTGCCAGGATTGGCATCCTTGACAGGCCATCAGCATTCTGATGTTGGGCCCCAGGACAATGTAACACTGTGAAATCATACCCTTGCAGACGTAGAGCCCAACACGCCAGCCGACCTTCAGGTTCTTTTAGTTGATGTAACCACTTGAGAGAGGAGTGATTGGTGACTACCGTAAAGTGGGTTCCATAGATATAATGCCAAAGCTGTTTTACAGCATACAGTACTGCCAACCATTCCTTCTCAGTGACACTGTAGTTCTTTTTGTGCTTATTAATGACCCTTGATGAGTAGGCTACAGGTTGATCTACTCCTTCATTGTTGAGTTGGGCAAGGATAGCACCTACAGCTACTCCACTAGCGTAGGTATACAAGATGAACTCTTTATCATAATCAGGATAGACTAAGATAGGAGCCTCCTTGAGCTTGGCCTTCAGTGCTTTAAAAGCTTGTTGTTGGCTGTCAGTCCACTCAAAGGGGACATTGCAAAGCAATTGGACAAGGGGTTCACTCAGTTCAGCAAAGTCAGGGATGAATTTTCAGTAGTAGCCCATCATGCCAAGGAATACTTGTACCTCTCAAAGATTTGTGGGAGGTAGCATCTTGTCAATTGCCTCCACCTTGTTAATCATGGGGCAAATGCCAGTCTGAGTGACTTCATGTCCTAGGAACTCAAGAAGTTCCTTGAAGAAGGAGCACTTGGAGGGTTTGAGTTTCAGGCCAGCCTCACATATCTTGATGAAGGCAGCCTTGAGATGCTCCAAGTGGTCAGTAAAGGTAGCGCTGAATAAAGTGATATAATCAAGATACATGAGGACACAAGAGAGATTTAGGTCTTGTAAGATGGAGTCCATAGCTTGCTGAAATGTGGCAGGGCATTGCATAATCCCTGGGGCATATGAGTGGGTTCAAAAGGCCCTCTGATGTGATGAGTGCAGCATTTTTTTGATCTTCAGGTGATAAGTCAACCTGCCAGTACCCCAAAGCCAGATCCATGGCAGAGAAAAACTTGGAACCACCCAGCCGTCTGAGAGCATTGTTGATTCTGGGCAAGGGGTACAAATCTTTCTTAGTGAGAGAGTTCAGGTGGCAATAATCAATTACAATGTGGTGTCCCCCATCTTTCTTCTTGAGGATCAGTAACAGGGAAGCCCAAGGACTTTGGGAAGGAGCCAGTAACCCAGCGTCCAGAAGTTGCTTGAGTTCTTTAGACACCTGGGCATCTTCCACCCTACTACAGTGGTATGGTTTAGCACAAAAAGGGGGCGCATCCCCAGTATCAATCTGATGGATGACTCCTTTAGCTAGGCCATAGTCCGTAGGTCCAGAGGCAAAGATGTCACTGAACTGATTGAGTAGGTCCAACACGTCTTTTTGTTAAACAGGAGACAATTGGGGGAAATCAGCAGCAGTGAACAAGGAGAGAACTTGTAGATCATCTTCAGATAGGTTGAAATCACTGAAAGTTCTGAAGGGGTAGAGGGAGGATACTTGTTCTTCTCCAAGTATACAACCATGACCTACAACCTGGCCTCTGGCTACTTGCATGTGCAGAGCTGTCAGGTTAGCAAGCAGTAATTGCACAGGCTCTTTATGGGTTTAGTCTAAAATCCCCAGACATAGGCAAGGCTCAGTACAATTCAAGGATTCAGGTAAGTAAAGCTCCAAGAAGGACTTTTCAGGCAGCTCATAGGAAATCTGGGAGTCAATCACCACTTGAGAGCCTGGGGGGATGGTGATAGCAGCTGGCGCTAGCAGAGGTACCCCTTCTTCCGCAGGGCAGGAAGGAGGAGGGGTACACATGTTGGAGGAGTTAGTCCTATATTTGAGTGAGAAGATACCCGTAGGGTACTCAAGCACACAAGTTTTAAGACGTTTGCCTGGAAGGCGCGGAGGTTCCTCAAAAATCAAAGGAACTTCATATCCCAAGAGCAAAAGGTATCCATCTTGTAAGTTTACAATTCTGTTATATTCTCAGAGGAACTGAGTACCAACCAAGAGGTCATAGCTTTTTTCTCTAGGATCACAGCGGGGGAAGCAATAAGGAGTTTTCCAAACCTCATGGGTAGAGCAGAGTAGGCACCAATGGCTCAAGTTTGGGCCATGCCAGCTGTGCCATACAACTGCATGTAGTTGAGGTCAGGGGCAAACTTAAGTTTCTTCATTAGCTTGGAAGATGCCATGTTGACAGGGGAACCCGTGTCCAAGATGGCCTTGATTTTGACCTTTTGGATTGATACTTCCACGTGGGTTGTATCTTTCCCAAAGGGAGGCAAGACTGCCAACACATCTTGCACAGCCTCTAACTCCTTTTACCATTTGGTCAACATAAACTTTAACTCAGGAATCTCCTTATATACATTCTATAGCAGGAGAGATACAGTTATGTTTTGGAAGAGAGCTTTTGCTAGCTTGGCTGCTTCCTCAGAAGAGTAAATCAAGACAGGAGGTTGATGGGCTTGAGCTAGGTAAGGGCAATCCACCATGGACTTAGCTTCATTGGGAGGTACCCAGGAAGTGGTGGTAGTCTTCCCATAGCAAAGCTTGCAGGGTACAGGGATAGTTTCCAGAACAGCCAGGACAGAGTAGCCATAACTATCAGAGTCTTCACTATCAGAATTGTCAGGCTATGAATTGCTGGAGAGGTTGTGAAACAGATGAAGGATAGTTAGGCCAGAGGAAATGGAGCTTCCTCATTGGACAGAGGATCAGGGGGAGATGGGGGAGATTGGTCAGCAGAGAGCGTCTCTGTTTCTAAGCTGACCTCTCTTTTCCCGCCTGCTCCTTGGGATTACAACCTTCCACTTGAGGATTAGTGCAAGTGCGCAAGTGGTGTTCAATCTGGCAACAGTTATGACAGCCTTGTCTCTTACCCTGTCCACTAGTACCCAGAGTCATAATGCGCAGCGTACAAGAGGTGGTCCCAGCATTATTGGCCTTGTTCTCACGCACCACCATACCTCCATGTGTCAAATGCATGTCTTGTAAGAGCGTCTTAATACTCTTCATGGAAGTGAGTGAAGCCTTGTGTGCCTTAAAGTGTAGACATAGAAACTGGTTCACCTTCAAAGCATTTGAACAAGCTGTGTAGGCTTCCCAGGGAGTTAACTGTTGACTATTAATTAAATGCTGGCCTTCAATGTAGAAACAATTGTAAACTCAGCCAGGGTCTCCTTGGGTTTGAAAGCAATATGCATAAACGCATCTTTCTTGACTTCTAAACTGAGGTCTCCTCCAAACTCTTCAATAAGGAGGCACTTCATATCCTCCCAGGTGACAATAGAAGGGAGCTCAGGGATCACAACTTCTTGGCAAGCGGGATGGAGGTAGGTAAGGATGTGTTCCTTCTTGAGTTTTTCAGTAGCCCTATGCATTGCAGTTTTGTAAATGGTCAGAAAAGCAGCAATGGTCAAGGTCTTGGGATCAAATATCTGCTTGAAGGTCGGCTTATAATTTGGGTTGATGGACAAGAACAAGGACTGGCTGTTTTCACCAGGGTTGAGGACGTTAATGTGAGGCTTGCCCTCAAACTTGGATTCAGCAGTAGGTTGTCTAGCCCAGAGAAGTCAAAGGCTTTCCTCTAAAGTGTCTAAGGTAGAGCTATTCTGCCCACTAATGTCTTGGGCAGTTGTGGCAGCAGTCCCAAATTCATCAATCTTGATTTGTTGTACGGCCAAGGTGCCAGCAATCCCATTGACACAGGTAGTCAGGGAGGTGGCCTGAGTGACCAAGGAGGCAACTTGTCCATTTAGAGTCTCTGTAAAGCGGGAGAGGTTTTGGACCTCTCTTTCCAACACGTCTTGCCTATCAGCTATATCATTTGTCACTTTGGCAAGTTGATCTGGAGCACGCACACAGTAGACCCAGGGTTGACTTTCTAAGCCAGTGCAACAACCATGATTTTCATGTGCGGGAGTATTAACAACTTCACCTTATTCTTCTTCATCTTCAGATTCAGATGATAAACCTTTAGGATTAGAAAGGCGCTGTCTTAAGTACTCAATTTCACCTTTTAAGGTAGCCACCTGATCAGTGAGGGAGGCAATACAAGAGTCAGGCATAGGTTTGACTGGAGGGGGAGGCTGCACAGAAGCTTAGCATCTAGTGGTAGCCTTGAGCTTGGTGATGGCCTCCCATACTTTGGTTTTGAAATCAGAAGGGGTCCCAACAGGAGGAGCTGGAGGAGTCACCTCAATAGAGGCTACTTAATTGTCCACTAAGTTTGCACTTGGTATAGAGTGTCGCCTAGTGCAGCCTTATCTAGACCATATTGATGCTGCAGGTGGCGGCCCCAAGTATTGACATGAGCTCCTATCAATTCAAGTTGCAAGTTGACATGCTCCCTGAATTGATTGAGTTCACTAACCAGAGTCTCAAAATCCTGCCAATGGTTAAGCAGAAAAGCCTCAATTTGCTCACATCAGGCTGCCTGATGTTCATCCAATTTTCATAGTTGATCCTTTATATATCCAGGGAGCAAGGAACAAAGGGGATTCAGGGAGGTGGTTAAATACTTCTGTGACGCCAACGAGTTGCGCTGGTTGTCAGAAATACAAGCAAAGAGACTGTGTGACCATTCCTGGTAGGCCATATTTTGAGTGTGGTTATTTGAGACAGCGGAGGCTACCGCATCTAGCAGTTGATTCTTGGATCCCAAGGCAAGTTGGTGGTGAACTAGGGCAGGTTGGATGAACTGGTTAACCAACACACCAATAGTATCCATGGATTCCATCAACGCAGGGGGGAGACCAAAGTCCAAAAGGAAGGAGTACAGGTCTTTGAAGCGCGTACCTGGGACAGAGGCCAGGGATAGAGTGCGTTGCCACAGTACCAGAATGGAGAAGGGAACAGGAGGCAGCACAAGCTTGCTTGTAGTTGAGAGAGAAAGCAGGAAGGGGCCCACACTGGCCCGGGAGACAGAACCAATACCATAGGATTTGAGGGGTCATTGGTTATGTATTCTTCTAGAGGGGGACTAGAAACTTTAGGTTCATTGGGTACTTCAGAAACAAAGGGAGAGGGACCAGAGAATGCGCGTGGGAACGGGGTAACCAAGGGGCTTGCAGCTCTTGTATTGAGCACCCTTTTGTTGTGTTTGGCTCCAGGGGACAACATCCTGGAGGACACGGCAGGAAATCTTTATTACAAAAGATTTGAGGTTTGAAGCTAGCCTTGGGTTAGCCTTCAGGGCAAAATTAAGGGCACATACCTTAATTTCCTAGAAAACAAGATGTAAAAGTCCTTTTGGAAGAAAGGACAGGAAAATCTTGAAGATTATAAAAGCCAATGCAAATGTGGATAAACTTGTCTTTATTAGGAGTAATGATTCTACTTTAAATAGTTGACAAGAGGCGGTGATCACTCAATAGGAAGACAGAGTGGCTGAGGGGGTCACGCTGGGATGAGGTCATACCAGGATCAACCACAGACAGGTACAATAATCTGGAATGGGTGGATATTGAACCAGACCATTTGCAGAAGGCAAGGAATTTCCAAAGTTGAAGGCAAAACCAGTCAAATCTTTGCAACTATCAATATTTGAAGGGCAAATTGAAATAGCATTAATAGCGCAATTTACAACATAGCGCAACAGTCAATATAATATTCAGTGTATTAAAATAAAAATACATGTCCTCATACATTAGTTTTAAAAGCTATGGCAACAACCAAAAATACCTCAGATTTAAACAAAATTATTTCAGATTTGAACAAAATCCAAGTTGCGCAAGATTCAGGATTCAATTAATTTATAAAATTTCAGTTAATAAATGAATTGTCAAACAAAAAACAAAATTTCACTAGCCCATTATACAAAATTATATCAAACATCAAGCAGTGTAGTTCAAATCACAAACAAAATGAGCTGACGCAACAAGTGAAATGGATGGATGCTGTTCTGGAGTATATTATAATCCAATCAGGATTCATATGAGGCACCAGCAGAAAGACTAAAGTGAAACAAAACTTGAGCAATCTAGAAGCAAGATTCCACAAGCACAAAACAAAATGGAGTCACACAAGATGTATAGTATGAGCAGCCTAAAATGGAAAAATAACAGTTTAACAGCCAATCAATAGCTATCTAATTTAGGAACAGAGGCATTTTATTCATTTTCATGGCTCCTGATTTGTATGGAATGGTTTTGAGAACCTTCCAAATATGGACTTGAGATTACAATAAAATAAATCATTAAATTTTAAAATTTCTACTTTTAGTGATTTTATCCTAGGTTTTTTACAATGGTTTTTACAAGCAATATCTTTGACAGCGCCAGCAGCCAAGCCAGCAGCAGCCAAGCCAGCTTAAATAGAGGCAAGGCTCAGAACGTGGAGGCACCTGTTTACACCCAAGCCTTTGAGGAAGGTAATTAGGAAGCTGACCTGTACCTGACCACCAACCCCTATGGCTTTGACTTGTTCTGTAGTCACATAGTGTCTAGCTCTTCCCCTGCTCCCATACCCACCCCTGCACAAGCTGCCCACCAACCCACTAATCAGGATGGCAACCTTGATTTGAAACAACTTCCTGCCACCAGCCAACCTGCCCCCTACTGCCAATCAGGCTTCAGCTCCCCTGGCCCAGCACCCCAAGCAATGAATCATCACTGCCCAAATTCTTCAGGAAATTGTGGCACTCAACCTGCAGGGTCTGTCCTGGGAACAGATAGCCAGCCAATTACAATTTACCCAAGCTACTATCATGTGTGAATTTAACAACCTGATAATAAGGGGGTCTGATTGGGACAGCCAAGAAGCCCAAGAAGGCCACCAAGTCCCAAATCAATGAGGTGTGCCCTATTATGGTTGACCTCCTCCAGCGGGATCCCAAGCTTCCATTGACCCAGGTCCAGAAGCAACTTGTGCACCATAAAATATGGGTGTCTGAGCGCATGGTGCAGCTCTGGATGTATGGGAAGATGGCTTCTATATGGGTTCTTACCAATTTTGCCGACAACCAATAGGATGGCGCTGAGGATTCCCCATATGACACTGCCATTGAATCAACCCTGGTCTGATGCCTGACTAGTCTAACTGAGGATGTCAGGTTCATCTCCTATTACAAGCTATCAATAGATTCTGATGATTTTGGCAAGCAAGGAAAAGCTGCTGCCAAGAATAGAAGAAAGAAGGTCAAGAAGGGGATGTTGATTGGTGCATTTCTGGCTGTTTCAGCCAAGGGTTTTGTCTACTATTGGACAAACCCATATTTCATTGATGGCTACTCATACAGCCACATCCTTGTTTGATTACTTGACTCCTGGGATGGCTCAAATTCCAAGTACCGGGTTTTCTTGAGCCACCAGATGGAGGGTAGCTCCACCGCCCTCAAGGCCATCCAGCAACACGGGCACCAGGCCTCAGTCTACCCTGCCAGCCATGCAGACATCCATCTGGCTGATGTTGTCTTCTTTAAAATTGGAGATGCACTACAGGAGCACTGCCCTCAGGCTTTCAACAACCTCTAACTTGGGGTCCTTGACCAAATTTTTTTCTTTGGCAGCCGGATGGTGGCTGACTTGTTTGCACAAATAGTTTTCCATGTGAACATGAGCAACCAATCACGTAAGGATAAGCGCCTTCCACTTTGGGCCACTGCCACCTACCAGCCCATCCAACCAATGACTAATGAGTAATAAAATGAGTGTTATATGGCAGCCATCACACAAAATCCTCCTACCTCCACCCCTGATGCCAACACCCCTCACCCGCAAGCCCAACCCACCCAATCCCAGACCCCCCAGGCCAGCACTGCCTCTACGTTTTCCTTCCAGCGTTATTCTGCCTCCTAGGCATCACTCTCCACTACCCCAATAAATCCCTGTCACCAAACATTTTCTATTTATATTATCTTTTTTTGAATTTCAATTGTTCATGTTCTCTTTGTTTATAGTTGGTTTTATTCTTTATGTTCAGCTTATTTCTATAAAATCATATATTTACTATGTTGTGTATCTAGATCCAGAACATGGTTATTTTTAGCACTTAAACATAGCCCTTGTGAAAATATTAACAACAGTTTGGTGATCAGCTAAATTTTTATTAGAAAATTATAGTGTTAACTGTTTTTAGATAAAGTTGTTACTGATCCAAATTCAAAACCTTAATGATAAACTTTAAGCCAATCAGGAGACAAGTGATAAAGTGATTGTTGTGACATAAAGGGTCCTTTAATAATTCTTTGGTGCATGTGCACTAATTAATATGATTGGATGGATGTTTTGCCATTGTACGCCATTGTTGCTATGGCAAGTTGTTGGTGGACTAGTGCCCAATCAGCTGCTGGGTTAGCACTAGTCCATCAACAACTTGCCACAGCCGCAATGGCGTACAATGGCATAACATCAATCCAATCATATTAATTAGTAAACATGCATCAAAGAATTATTGAATGACCCTTTATGTAACAACAATCACTTTATCACTTGGCTCCTGATTGGCTTAAAGTTTATCATTAAGGTTTTGAATTTAGATCACTAACAACTTTATCAAAAAACAGTTAACACTATACTTTTCTAATTCAAATTTAGCTGATAATCAAATTTTTGTTAACACTTTTACAAGGGGCTATGTCTAGTGCCAAAAATAATATGGTAATCAAGGAAACAATGCCAACACAAAGCAAATGACACATATTGAGATGAGCATAAAACATATACAAAATGGGTAAAAAGATGGGATAATTTAGTAAATGGGAAAACAAAAAGGAATAAACAAAGAGGCAACAGTATCAAAAAAATACAGAATTTATTGGGGCAAAAGCGATAAAAACATATGAAAAGGTTAGTAAAAAATCAAATGAGAGAACTCAAAAAACTACTCAAAGACCTTGACTTGGCAATTGCCAAAATCAAGGACATTGACCGCAAGGTCAAAGCCAAAGTTAAGTCTGCCGTCCTCACTGGTGACAAAATTGACAAGGTGTCCGCAAAGGCACTAATGACAAAAATGCCAGACACCCCAGAGAAGACCATCAAGCGTCTTCTCAACATCCAGAAGACGGTGATTGAGGGCCTCCAGCTTAAGGCATACAATCTTTCTGCACCGTCTGTTTGGGTTGCAACCTGGATATGTATGAACATCTCAAACCTGCCAAGCGTGCCAGGGCAGAGGATACTGAATTGCCAGCACAATTGCTTGCGCCAAGAATGGCCAAGCCGGCCGAGGCTGCGGGCAAGGAAGAAACACAAGAAGGTAGCCTAAAAAACAAAATTAATAAATTTTAAAAATACTTACCTTTTTTTCTTAGAAAACGTAGACAGCAAAATCCACCAAGTCCTGGTCCCCTTTGTCCTGGCCACCTTTATGCAAATTATGCCACTCATGTGGCCAAGCAGTTGTATCTACCCCCTGTTGTACAGGAGCTGGAGAACTGTATCCACAGGTCCTTTCCTATGTTCAGAGAGGCATTGTCTGGGCTGACGCTTGGAGAGGGGGCATCTGAGTGGGCAGTTACTGCCTACAAGGATGCCCAACTGGTCAGCCTGGACCCGGTTAAACTCAGTGGAGTTTACTGTGTAAACTTCATTGAGATTTTTTGGGACGTCCTGGCAACACTCCCATTCAAGATGTACCAGAGATGGGCCAGGCTTATGCGGCTGCTTGCTTTGAGTTCCCGTTGGAGCATACCCTACCTTACCTTCTGGACAACTTTGGGCGTGCGGTGGGGAAATTGGCTGTTGCAGATGCAACAGCTGTCAAGAAAACAAAGATCCTCCTTGCAGACTTTGGGCTAGCCTGGAGTGCATATGAGGCAGGGCTCCCCTTGGCAATGGATCTTACCTTTTAAAGACCAGGCACAATAAGAAGATCAGTGTGGTCTATAATAAATTATGTGAGTTCACAGAAGCCTTTGCTGGGAATAGGCTTCACTTGGTGGTTTACCTTGGCTATCTTTTCTTCTTTGGGATGAGCGCCAGTGTAGAGAATCTAGACAGGGTCCTTCTGGGAATTGACAAGGCCTGGCTTACACTTGACGGGAAGAAGGTCTCCCCTGTTTATGACTTGGTGGACCATGTAATCCAAGACGCCCTGGTCCTGGCAGGGATTTACGGGTTTACAGCCCCGCCCAAAAAGCTGCTCCTCAGTTTGCACCTAACCCTACTCCCCTTATCAGCAGGAGGGAGTTTTTTTAATAAGGGCATATCCACTGTCCACGGTGTGGCGGTGAAGGTTGTGCGCCACCTCCATTGCAGGGTAGGCACATAAAAGAACTCACTACATGTGTTTGCAATACATTCTCTCTTCTAATAGATTTCATTACAATTCATATTATTTTTATTATAATAAAATTTTCTAATTCTTATTTCAGCAAACCAGTTTTGCAAAATATATTGCGGAAACGGGTTTCATAAAAGCATAAAATAATATGTTAATAAAATAATTTCCAACTTGTAAATTTTTAGGTTTAATTTTTATAAGACTATTTTATATTTATTTGACAAAGTAGTATAAATCTATTCACGTAATCCAGTATCAAGCTTTTGGGATTACCTCAAATGAATAATAAAATAATAGAAAATAAAATAAATAAATTACTTACATCTATTGATGGTCCTTATGAATGTGATTGTGGGCGTGGAAACATCTAAATATAAAATGATAATTAATAAATCTAGAATAGTAAATAAGAGAATATAAAAAATTGGACACACTAAGCCTTTAATTGATTGACTGTTTGGCTAGGCACGCAGGGATGAACAAATCAGCGTGGCCATAGAATTTGGCCATGGTCTTTGCTGAAAGGGTGTGGATCCTGGCCTGCAGCAAATCAAAGAGGTCCTCAGTTTTAGTTAGGGTTCCTCGCTTGACAACTCT
This sequence comes from Entomophthora muscae, assembly GCA_014839935.2. NCBI lineage: Eukaryota > Fungi > Entomophthoromycota > Entomophthoromycetes > Entomophthorales > Entomophthoraceae > Entomophthora > Entomophthora muscae. The sequence continues at coordinate 95,041 of QTSX02005216.1, read as the reverse complement.
CTTGAGCCACCCAAAGACTTCATCAATGGGATTTAGGAAGGACAAATAGGCTGGAAGGAAGAGAAGGGGCAAATTTTCTGTCATGAATAACGGCATTCACCATGTTTGATTTTGCCTTTGGTGGGCCATTTTGAAGAAAAATCTCTTGCTTTTGCTTTTGACTCTCAAAATGAACTGGTCTCTGCATCAGGAAATATGATTGTTTGGTTTCCTGACTCTGCGCAACTCACTTGCTCCACTCATACCTGTGGCAAGTGATCCTACCGTCCTGGTAGTGTTTTGTGGTATTCTCAACCACTATATAATACATTTCCTATTTTACCAATAAATTTAAGTTCTATTCACATTTTTGTCTTTGTGTCTTCTGTACTTCCGTGCCACTCTCTAGCCACGCCTAGTAAAGATTATTCATCCAGGGCTGCAAGGTAAACATGTTTACCTTCCCTGTCATCTAACTGGGACTTAGTATGAATCCAATCCTATGGTTAGGATTCCACGTTGTGTATCTGCGCCGCGCCTCAGAACACAACAAAAATGGTGCTCACTACAGGGTCTGTAAGTTTCTTGGTTACCCCTTTTGCATCTACGTTTTCAGGTCCCTTGCCTCCACCTATTTAGGAGTCAACCTTGCCTGAAATTACCAGCCCTCCTATTGAGGAAGACATCGCCAACCCGCCTATTGTCCCTACTGTACTGAACCTTGGGAATGGTCCCTGCCTAGCTGCTTACCCCATGGGTACCCCTGACTTGGAACAAGTCATGGCGGTAGCCCTTGGGAGAGCTTGGGACAGGCCATCCCTTGCCTTCAGCTACAGTTTAGCTGTGCCAAATACTATGAGTTAATTGTGGCCCCTCAGTTTCCACAACATCTCCTCTCAGCAGCTGGCTCCGCTGAACACCTGCTGTCATCCTTTGTACAGCCCGCCTTGGCCCACCACCAGATGGTGTTGGGACTCCACGTTCAAGAGATCTTGTCTCTACAAGCAGCTCTTACCCATCAATGGGACCAGTTTGCTGCTTACCAACAATGGATTCATTCCCTGTTCTCCCTGGTATCTGACAATCAGCGTGATTTGGTCACCTCTCAAACATGTTTAGTCAATTCTATCAAGCAAATGTGCCAGTCCATCCCTGAGTACGTTAGGGAGTGGCTACATGAGTTTTACCAGTTAGAACAACCCTGGCAAACTCATGTAGACTCCACCCTAAACGCTTATCTCACCAACTTTGAACGCCTAGTGCAACAGCTCAATGCATTCTGTGTCTTTTCTTTTGAGCAATTGCAACAGGTAGCTGACCTTGCCACCCAAGGTCTAAACAAACTCAGTGCGGAATTTGATCAAGAGAGAGCTACCACTGCTGCTGCTATAGCCAAACTTCAGAGTCAGATGAATGAGCTGTCTACTCCCAAACCTGATGTTCAGCCTTCTCCTCCTGCTGATGATCTGGTGGACAGAGAGCAGAGGATCTGGGAGGCCATCTGAGAAATATGCGCTTCCACTTGTAGCCAAGGACGTCCTACTGAAATGCCTCAACCTGACCCCCAGGTTCTTGCGCTGACTGCTCAGGTTGCTGAACTACAGCAAGAAGTTGCTGCTTTACGTGAGGTAGTGACGGCTGCTGCTAGCCCACTCAGGGTTAACAAGGAAGATGGCTGTTGTCCTGGTTTGGCGGGGGCTCCTTGAATCCACTATGCTAGGGAGTTAATTGCCCTAGCTAATAAGGTGGACCATTTGAAATGAGATCAGACTGAGTTGGACAGAGACCTACAAGAGATGAGTGAGCTGATTGATTTGGTAACAACAGATTTGCCCCCTGCCTATCAGTGGGGCCATCCCTTACTTTGCGGCTGGATAAGCTCTCCACTGTTGTCACTACCCAAGGACAACACCTAGAGATTTACTGAACAACAGACCACTCTATCCAACACTACGGGTGCCAGAACTACCGAGACTATGACGACCTTTGAAGAAAGTGTTTGACAACTCTGGGCTAGACAACCCCCCTCTGAATCTGAAGCTGAGTTCTCCCCGCGCATAAATCTACTCAATAGCAGCAATGGTGGTCCAGCTCCCAAGGCACACTTCAAGCCTACTTTTAAGCAAGTCTTTGATCCCCAAACCTCAACTATTGCAGCTTTCTTAACATTTTATGAAACTGCCATGAGGCAAGCATCAGATGAGATTAAGAAGGAACACATTCTAACCTGTCTACACCCGGTCTGTCAAGAAGTAGTTGTGCCAGAGCTGCCCACCATTGAGACCTGGGAAGACATGAACCAGCTCTTGATTGATAAGTTTGGTGGTGATATTAGCCTGGAGGTGAAAAAGGATGCCTTCATGCACATATCTTTCAAGCCCAAAGAGACGTTAGCCAAATTCACAAACATATTTTACATGGAGGGACAACAATTAATAACAAGCAGACAATTGACAGCGCATGAAGCGTATATGGCCTGCTCCCAGGCCCTCAAACTGAATCAACTCCAGTGTCTTTGTTTCAAGGCCCACAAAGCTATACTGTCCTCCATAAAAAGTATAAAGACACTGCTACAGGATATGCATCTTACCCATTCTGGGGCAGTTGTTTGGGAGAGTTGTGCTGCTTCGAACTCTGGATCTTCTTCTTGCGGCCCTTGTATCCTCACTATGAACTCACAAAATCCTCCTCAACGTCAGGGTTGCAATAACTGTGGTCAGATAGGTCACCACTCTTGCGTCTGCACCAATCCGCGGGTTGAAGGAGCTGATCCCAAGGATCAGTCAGGAAAAAAACAGTCAACATAGAGGCAGAGACGCTCTTGGTTGACAATTCTTCCCAGTCTCCTCCTACACCTCTGCCTGCTACTGACTCTGATCCTGTTGATGATGAAGTACCTCCTATCCTCCTCCTGTTCCATGACATTTCTGATGATTCTGATGTGGATGAATCTGATGTTGAAGACCCTGATGCATACAGGTATTCTGTTCTTGCCGTCTCAGAGACTATTGTAGTTCCCTACAAGCTAAATCTGGGAAGACTACAACTATCACCAAGCCCTTGTCTGAAGCCAAAGCGGTTATCTCCTGCCCCTATCTTACTCAGGCAAAACAGTCCTCTGTATTAGTGGAATCATCAGAGGAAACTGGTGAAGTTGAAGACGCCATTTTCAAGAATGTATCTGTTTCACTCCCTCTCCAAACTGTATATAAGGAGTTCCAAGGACTAAGATGTATGATTGAGAAATGGGACAAGGAACTAGCTGAGGCGCAGGATATCTTGGCTGTTCTTCCACCCTTTGGACACACCACCACCCGGGTAGAGATATCTATCCAGAAAGTAAAAATCAAAGACGTCCTGGACACTGGTTCTCCTGTCAACGTTGATTCTTCTAAACTGGTGAAGAAACTTAAGCTGGCCCCTGACCTCAACTACCATCAATTCTATGGCACCACTGGTCTCTCCATGACTTGCGCCATTGGTGCGTACTCCGCCTTGCCAATACAATTTGGTAAACTCCTGTTGGCTGTGTTGGCTGTTTTTCTAGAATATGAGAGCTACAACCTTTTTGTTGGTACCCAGTTCCTTTGGGAATATAATGGGATCATCAACCTAAAGGATGGTTATCTTTCTATCCTAGGGTACAAAGTCCCTCTGATCTTTGAGGAGCCAATCAAAGTTCCTGGTAAACGTTTGAAGACATGTACATTGGAGTACCCCACTGGGGTTTTCACCCTAAAATACCAAACCCATTCCACCAACATGAAGTGTCCTGCCATGGCTTGTCCTGCAACTGAGGTAATTCCTCTCATGACCACATCTACTGTCACCATCCCTCTGGGTTCTCAGGCCATCATAGACTCCCAGATATCATATGAACTACCTGAACAGACTTTCTTAGAGCTGTACTCCCCTCCTTTGCTGGGGCGTAAAAAGCCTTACCTTTGTCCTGGGATTCTGGACGTCTCCCACAAGGATCCCATTCAATTACTAGTTGCCAACCTTACCGTGCTTCCTATGACTGTATCCTGAGGGCAGGTTGTTGGTTACAGAAAGTTGTTAAATGCCCCTGACGTCTTGTCCCTTCACCCTTTTGGAACGTTTCAAGTCTTTAACCTACCCAAAAACAAGCCCCAAGTCCTATCTCTGTTCACTGCCCAAGACTTCCTTCAGTTGTTCCCAGTACAACAGAAAGAGGTGCTTGACTTACTAGACCAATTTTCAGACATCTTTGCTAAATATAGCACTGATTATGGGCTGGCCAAAGGTGTGATTTATCAGATTGACACAGGAGATGCTCCTCCCTTTTGTGCCAAATAATATTGCTGCAGCCAAGTGGAAGATGTGCAGGTTTCTAAGGAGCTCAAACAACTGCTGGACGCTGGACTGCTAGCTCCCTCTCAAAGTCCCTAGGCTTCTCCTCTGCTCATCTTAAAGAAAAAGGATGGGGGCCACCAGATTGTGATGGACTATTGGAGGTTAAATTCTCTAACCAAGAAAGATTCCTATCCCTTACTGCGCATTGATGACGCTCTTCAACGCCTTGGGGGCTCTAAGTTTTTCTCTGCCATGGATCTGGCGTCTGGTTACTGGAAAGTTGACCTCTCTCCTGAAGACTGTCAGAAGGCTGAACTCATCACATCAGAAAGATTTTTTGAACCTATCCACATGCCACAAGGGCTCTGTAATGCCCCAGCAACTTTCCAGAGGGTTATGGACTCCATCCTGCGTGCTTTGAAGTTGTTGTGTGTCTTAGTCTATCTAGATGATATAAAAGTCTTCAGCGCAACTTTCACTGATCACCTAGCCCATCTTAAAGAGGTGTTCATAAAGATCCAAGAGGCTGGCTTCAAGCTAAAGCCCTCTAAGTGTGCTTTCTTCAAAGAACGCCTTGAATTCCTGGGCCATGAAGTAATCCAAACGGGGATTTGTCCAATGACCAAGAAGGTTGAAGCCATTGACAAAATGCTTCTGCCCACCAACCTACAAGAGGTACAAGTCTTTCTGGGCATGATGGGTTACTATAGGCAATTAATTCCTAATTTTGCTGATACTAGCAAACCCCTGGTCCAACTGTTGTGTAATGTTCCTTTCAAATGGACCTCCAGCCAACAGCAGGCCTTCAAGACTCTAAAGCTGAAACTCAAAGAAGCGCCCATTTTAGTGTACCCGGATTACAATAAGGAATTCATCTTGTACACTGATGCTAGTGACCTTGCAATTGGGGCTATCTTGACTCAACTTGACAATGAAGGTGTGGACCACCCTGTAGCTTATACTTCCCGTGTGCTGAATAAGCATGAGAAGAATTATAGTGTTACAGAGAAGAAATGCCTTGCTGTGTTGCATGCAGTCAAACAATTCTGCCACTACATGTATGGTACCCATTTCACTGTTGTCACTGACCACGCTTTGCTCAAATGGTTACAACAACTTAAGGAGCCTGAAGGACTCTTAGCTAGATGGGCTCTCTGCCTGCAAGGTTATGACTTCACTGTGTCCATTGCCCTGGGATTCAACATCTGAACGCTGACGGGCTATCCCAAATGCCCATCCTTGCCCTACATCCTGTTGAGGCAGATTGCCTGTATGAGCTAATTGGCTACCCTTCTTTCTGGGAAAGTGAGACTGAAGAGGTTCGCCTTGCCCTATCCAAATTGTCTGAAGACACCCTCATACACGACAACCAACTCTTCAAGAAGGTGCGGGGTCAATACCTACCATACGTGCGCCCCAGTCTTTACCTCTCCTTGGTGTCACAAGCTCATAAAGAAACTGGCCATGGGGGCATTGCCAAGACCTTTGACTGGCTTCAGAAGAATTACTTCTGGGAGAATATTTGCCTGTTAATCCCTGATGTCATAGCTAGTTGCCATGACTGCCAACTTCAGAGGCCCTGAGCTGCTTCTCATGAGTTCAAATTGGTCCCCCCTCAACATGCCTTTCACACTGTCAGCATTGATGCTGTAGGCCCTCTCCCCTGCTCACGTTCCAGATGCCGCTTTATCTTGATTGCCGTCAACCACTTCAGCAAATGGGTAGAAGCTCGCCCTACTAAAGACATCACTGCTAAGACTACTGCTGCCTTCCTGCTGCAGGATGTTTTCTACCGCCAAGGCTGTCCTCAAGTGCTGTTATCAGACAAAGAAACCAACTTCAATGCCAAACTTGTAACCTCTGTTGTTGAAGCTCTAGGAACTCACCAGTCTTTCTCTGCCCCCTATAATCTTTCCACTAATGGGGCCGTTGAGCGTGCCAACTTGACACTGGTTTCTATCATGAGGAAACTCACCTACTCTGGCGCTGCCAATTGGGATCTATACTTACCTGCTGCACTCTTTGCCTACCGTCTGGGCAAGCATTGGGTCACAGGATACTCCCCCTTTGCCATGTTGTATGGGCGTGAAGCCACCACTCCATTGCTCTTGGGGGTTCCCCTACTCTCCTCTGATAAGGCCATGAACCCTGACAACCACATCAAAGACTTAGTCAACCGCATCATTGATATACAGGCCACTGCCTACACTTCTGCATATAAGACTAAGATGCTCGAGCTCTCTCCTGACAACGCTAGGCGCTCCCCCTTGCCTGAGTTTGATGTTGGTGACCATGTCCTGTACTATCAACACCGTGTGGGTGGGCGCGCACACAAGCTGGACTCTCTGTGGATTGGTCCTTTAGAGGTGACTTTCAAACGATGATCTGAGTACACTATAAAGCTCCTCTCCAGTGGTCGCCCTTTTGCTTGTGTACACGCCAAGTTCCTCTGCAAGTATCACCCCCCTAAGGCCAATCTAAAAGGGGGCAATGTCGTGAATAACGGCATTCACCATGTTTTGATTTTGCCTTTGGTGGGCCATTTTGAAGATGAATCTCTTGCTTTTGCTTTTGACTCTCAAAATGAACTGGCTTCTGCTTCAGGTAATATGATTGTTTGGTTTCCTGACTCTGCGCAACTCACTTGCCCCACTCATGCTTGTGGCAAGTGATCCTACCGTCCTGGTAGTGTTTTGTGATATTCCTAACTACTATATATTCATTTCCTATTTTACCAATAAAATTAAGCTCTATTCAAATTTTTGTCTTTGTGTCTTCTGTACTTCTGCACCACTCTCTAGCCACGCCTAGTAAAGATTATTTATTCAGGGCTGCAAGGTAAACATATTTACCTTCCCTGTCATCTAACCAAGACTTAGTACAAATCCAATCCTAAGGTTAGGATTCCCCGTTGTGTATCTGTGCTGCGCCTCAGAACACGACATTTGCCGTGGCCAATTGCTGGGGGCCCACAGCAATGCTGGTGTCAATTGATGGAAATTCTTCAAGAATGTCATCCATTTTGTGGAGACCAACATTGTCCAACACAATGACATTGGTGAATCCAGGGCTTGTGCGTCTCAGGTGCTCCTGGACCAATTGGATAAATGATAGGAAGGTACAGCTGTTGTGGGAGCCCAGTATCATTTGGTAGAGCTTGACCCCCTTTGGACCAAGAAGAGCCACCATTGAGTAGGCTGTGGCGCGGACTGCAGCACGCCAAGCCATCCCGTCATTGGAGCCTTTGGGGACGTAGTCATACCTATTGCACATTGACAAGGCAACTGCCAATTTGTCTATATATTAAAATTTGACTGTCCCCCTGGCTTTGGGGGCAGTGTACAGCTCTGCGTATTTTTTCTGGGTCTTGATATTGTCTGGGCTGTTTCTGTTGTAGGGAGATACCCCAAACTTTTTCCAAGAAAATCACATTCCCTTCACCAGATGGTAGTAAAAGGAAATTGAGGCCTCAATCCCAAAAGTAGATTTGACCATGGCCTGTATATTTGCCAGTTAAAGATGGCAATCTTGGGTTATCCACTGGTGAATTGCCCACTTGTGCTCCTTGGTGAGCATGGTAGAAACACGCAAGGATTTCTCTGCGGCAAGGACACAACCAGTATTGATGAATTTTTGGAAGGTCTTGCTGGCGTACTTGGGATCCACTCCAACAATGGCCACGGCCGCCTTGTAATCACCAGATTCCCGCATTAGCTTAAGCAGGATGGTGTGTTTGATGTTGGGGATGCCCTTCTGGGCGGGCTTTTTAGCAGTGGGGATTGACTTGTTGGCATTGAGAACAACACAGGGCATAGGTACCTTGGTATAGAAGGCTGCAACCTTTTTTAACACCAGTTGTCCCTCATTGGTTTGATAGAACTCAGGCTCCTTGTCATCCTCCTGGTTGCCATCACTGATGTAGGGCTTGTAGCTAGTATCAATTACAGGCTTCACCTTCTCCAGCATGGCTGACAGGACTAACTCTTGCCGGTACACAACGTCAAACACATACAAAAAAAGTTCTACCACCTTGTTTCTAAACTTCTTGGTGAAGTAGCCTTGGTTGGCTTCCAGGTCAGCTTGGGGACCCAAGGGTTTATGCTCTGAACCCTAGCAGCTTATGCTCCTTGAACCGGCTGTATCAGTGCAGTGTTGCTATGGAACTCTCCTCTCCTGTCTCCTCCTTGAGTAGGCACTTGGGTTGCACTAACTCTATTCTTTGACCCGCAGGGGCAACCGCAACCGCGGCACACAATGGGTGTATTGGTACTCTGGTGTTGTGTTTCTTTTATTTTGAGAATTTAATAAAATATTAAATAAAACTTAATTAAGTTACTCCCTATTTTTAATTTTTGCTTTTATCTGTTTATGGATATTCAATTAGTATTTTTTCCCACCCAATATCCCAATTGTAGATTTTTTATTTCTTAATAAGTTGTTTTTGGTTTTACAACACTCATTTTAGAATACTCAAAAAAATCCACCCATTTTCCTAGATTTTACTGCCAAAATCAAACACCCAACACAATATTTTAAAAATTTATGTTTCAGATCTTGTGTCTTATTTTAGATACCTTGGTATTATTCATGATTACAATTCATTGCACACATTGCGTGAGTGATTTTGTTTATTTTTTGAGTTCCTATTGTGTTTTGTTTTTGTATTGAGTTTTGATGCACCATGTGTGGGTGTATTTTGTCACTGATTCACATAGTAAACATATGTACACCAAAAGCCAGCTCACACCATTTTGTTTGTGAATCCATGTATTTTGGATTGCATTTTGAATGGTTTTGCTTTGCGTGTGAGCACTTTGTTGCTGTGTTGACTCATTTTGCCCATTGACTCCAATAAACCCTGTTAACAGAGTGTATATTTCAACCTGAGAGTTGGATTTTGTTTAAATCTGAAATCATTTTGTTTAAATCTGAGGTATTTTTGGTTGTTGCCATAGCTTTTAAAACTACTGTACCCAGTATAATTAATTTTATTTACCTTTTCTATATACTCTTATATGTCTATAATTCAATCAAACGTCACATCATTATATATAAATAATAATTTTTGAGTCCTAATAAAAACAAAATAAATAAAAAAACAAATAAACCCCAGAGCGCCCATTTATCTGACTTGCTTGGAGGCCAGGGCTTTGGGGAGGAAGGATTATGAGTGCTTGTAAAAAGCCGCCACCACATTGGGTGGCATTGCAAATTGACTGACCTCAAGAATGTTGAAGAGATTCTCAGTGTCCTGAGGGAGGCCTTGCTTCATATTATTCTTGATCCAACCAAACACCTCATTGATTGGGTTCAGAAATGGAGAATAGGGCGGAAGGAAGAGGAGTATCATTGGGCAGTCAGCCAGGCAGTGGCTGGCCAAATGGCTATTTTTTGATTGGCAGGAACTCAGACACAACCAGATCCACTTTGTGGAGCCTGACATTATCCAACACAACAATTTTGGTTGTACTGCAGTAATTGATCCGGAGATAATCCTTGAAAGTTTGGAGAAAATCAAGAAATTTCCCGCTATTATGGGAACCCTTGATCATCTGATACTGGTCCAACCCACGAGGACCAAGAAGTGCTACCATGGAATAGGTCTGGTAAAAGACAGCTGCACAATAGGCTACGCCGTCCTTGGACCCCTTCTTGACCCACCCATTCCTAGACCTGAGTGAGTAAGAAAACAACAATTTGTCAGTGTAGAAGAACTGGACATTCTCAGTCTCCTTAAGGGCCAGATAAGCCTTGGCATAAATGCGTCAATCCTCAGTGGTCTTCTCATTGTTTCTGTTGTATGGCGAAACTCCCAGTACTTTCCAGGAGAAGCCCAAATCAACCATTGCTTTATAAACAACGTTTTTAGAAACAGAAAGTCCAAACTCTGTGGCAAGCATTGATTGGACAGCAAGTGAGTCCAGATGACAATCCTTGGTAACCCACTGTTTTATTGTATCAATATGCACAGGCTGCAAGAGTTTGGGCTACCACTTAGCCTTGGCAGATTTTGCAATTTCTCTGCTGTTGCCATACTTGGTGTTGATGTCAACAATGTATCTGGCTGTGACACCAAATTGGGATGCAATATCCCAAACTGACATTCCCCCATTTAAGCAGTTGAGGAGAGCTTCACGCTCACTATTTGTCAACTGACACCAGCCCTTTACAGGTACCGTGGCATCCTGGCTGGCAGGCTCAACACAGGGGATGAGAACCTTTGTGTAGAAGGTGGGATCACGCTTGCTTGCACTGGCGCTGTCAATGGTGGCATATGATATAGGAACAGATGGCTCCTCAGTTGTGGCCAATGGCTCATTGGATGTGTTGAAAACGCGGAGGCAGGAAGTGGCAACTCTTGGATAAAGATTGTGGGGCCAGGTGACAACTGGGTACACAGTGGAGGTGTAAGTAACCTCAGTGTTCCCAGTGACCCTGGTGTAGGAAACTTTGGTGGCAGACCTTGAGAGCAGCTTATGTCTTGGATTCAGGCTGTGTGATCTGGCTTGGGACGTGGGAGGTGGTTGACTGGCACTGATGCCTTGGGAGGCCTGTGTGTCAGCATTACTCCCCTCAAGTTGTGTTCTGGGTCTGTTATTGGACCCTCTGGGACGCCCTTGTGGACAGGCTGCCCCACAGGCTGGTGCAGGAGTGGGTTGAGAATGCAATTGACAGTCCATAAAAATAAAATGAAAAATATATTTTAGATTAAAGATGTATTAATTTGAATTTATTGGTTTAGTTGTGAGTAGTTATTTTCTCTTGATTTAGCCTTGAATAGTAGCAGATTTTCTATATCTGTGATTTGAAGTGTATAATATTGTATCCTTTCCAGTTTTGGATGATTTTAAAGTTTAATCACTTTTTATGTCTAAACATGGTTGTTGAGATTGAATTTTTCATTTGATTTTATCCATAGTGGAGCTTCTTTATTTGGGTTAGTTTTTCCTAGTGTGCTTACTGTACATTAAATTTGGATTCCAGTTCCTGCAATTAATATCTGAGTTTACTAGTGGCATTCAAAAGTGATTTGAAATTTGGTTCTTGGATTTGACAATCCTGCAATTTCAAAAAACATAGTAAACTTAATGAAAATAGCTGATGGATTTGAATGCTTCAAATCTGATTCCAGTTAATTCATTTCATCCATTGGAAATATGCATTTTGACTTGAACTTTGCAAAGTGGCTATGAGTTCCTGCTTTTTAAATATATAAAATAAATACTCAAAGAATTCAATTCAATTAAAAAAAGGCCATCCTGAAAAAGTGATTTGAAATTTGGATCAAGGATTTGACAATCCTGTATTTTTATGTTTAGGTTATGAATTTACAGTATTGAGGTAAATCACTATTTAAAAAACATATAAATCTTAATTAAATTAAGATTGGGTTCAAAATCTAGACTAAAAATAGGCAGTTTAGAGTTTTGGCTATAATAAAGTTATATTCATATAACTTTTAAAAACTAAGTACTAAATATTGTAAGTAGTAGTTTTATTATTATGTGAATTTTTTGGGTTCTAAGCTTACCATTCTGTAAGTTGAAAATTTTAAGCCACATCTTTTGCTTCTTAGATTAGTGAAGGTGACAACTTTGGCAGAGTCAGCCTTCTTTTATAGTGGAGCTACTATTAAATCCTCTTAAATTATGTCAAAGTGTTTGCTCAACTTATTCCCCTTGTCCCACTTTTGCTTATGTGTTGGGTTTCATTTGTGTCAACTTTAAATGACACTATATAAATCCTAGTTTTGACCTATACAATCTGGCTTAATCCAATGTTTAAGGGTTAACCGGAACACATCCAGTGGTTTCAAAGATAAAATAATCCACTAATATAATATAAAACAAAGCTTGAAATTTTTACCCACTATACATCAAAGAACTATGAAACAAAGGGCCAAATATAAATATAAAATACTTATTATAAGTGAAGATATTCCTGATCATGTAATTTTTATTGAGAAATATAATAAACTGCTATTTTATGTTGACATTGTGTAGTTTTATTGTTGAAGTTAGCTTAAATTAAAAGTATAATAATTTTCCTTTTTTAATAGTAATTTCCTTCCTATTTTGTGTTGAAAATTTAAGCCTATTCTTAGTTGGTGTCAACAATGGCTTTTTTCTTGTTGATTATCAATTCTGACTATGGGATACAATATAAAAAATAGTTTAATTAGCATACAGCTAGTAGGCTTTGACCCAAGTGCCAAATTAAAGTCAGCTGTTCCCTTTCATTTACAGATTGATTTCTCCAGCTCTGCTCCTTCTACCAGCCAACCCCAAGAAACCGCGTACAAGCCACCCAAGTTATACCATCCCCCAGGAGCACCTTGCAGCCTGGTACATATCATGGAATATCCCCCAATCTTGCGTATTAAGAGTTCACCCTAGAAGAAATTCTAATCTACAGCCCCAAAGCCAGAACCAGAGAGCCTGAACTCCTTGGACGTGAAGGCACTTGATATATCAAGCAACCATTACTATTCTGGGACAAACATAACTATCTGCCCGCCTAATTAGTGCCCATGACACCCCCTAACCCTGCAGCCCAATCACCTGGAAGAAACTGTGGTTGCTAATGAATTAACTACAACTCAATTGTTTGGTGTCCTCTACATAACGCTCACTGTACTAGTTGATTCTATGGTGCCCACCAATGGGCCTTGGGACCTGCTTGGAAAATTGTTTGCCTATATTGTAAAGTTAGCTCCCATCCTGTGGTGGGCCCATCCACAGGGCTTGCAGGGCGTCTGCCTGTAAGTTCTCCTGAACCTGCTGCAGGTTGGCTCCCTGACATATATTATCATTTTGGCATGGTTTAGATCATACTCCACTAAATTTAACCTCCATGCTTCAAAAATTCATGTAAGGGATTGCTAGTAAGGATGAGATAAATTGAGCTTTTGGCTTGATCAGCAACTTTTAAAATCAAATTTAAATTAAAATCAAGTCAGTCAAATCCCTTACAGCTTAAGCTCACTTGAGGCAACATTACAGACAGACAGACTCACTTTTATATAAGTAACTTATTAAAATCCCAGAACCAGATACTGTAAATTCAGAACCTGAACATAAAAATGCGGGATTGTCAAATCCTTGGTCCAAATTTTAAATCACTTTTGCAGGATGACCTTTTTTTAATTGAATTGAATTCTTTGAGTATTTATTTGAATATTTAAAAATGCAGGAACTCATAGCCACTTTGCAAAGTTCAAGTCAAACTGCATATTTCCAATGGATGAAATGAATTAACTGGAATCAGATTTGAAGCATTCAAATCCATCAGCTATTTTCATTAAGTTTACTATGTTTTTTGAAATTGCAGGATTGTCAAATCCAAGAACCAAATTTCAAATCACTTTTGAATGCCACTAGTAAACTCAGATATTAATTGCAGGAACTGGAATCCAAATTTAATGTACAGTAAGCACACTAGGAAAAACTAACCCAAATAAAGAAGCTCCACTATGGATAAAATCAAATGAAAAATTCAATCTCAACAACCATGTTTAGACATAAAAAGTGATTAAACTTTAAAATCATCCAAAACTGGAAAGGATACAATATTATACACTTCAAATCACAGATATAGAAAATCTGCTACTATTCAAGGCTAAATCAAGAGAAAATAACTACTCACAACTAAACCAATAAATTCAAATTAATATATATTTAATCTAAAATATATTTTTTATTTTATTTTTATGAACCGTCAATTGCATTCTCAACCCGCTCCTGCACCAGCCTGTGGGGCAGCCTGTCCACAAGGGCGTCCCAGAGGGTCCAATAACAGACCCAGAACACAACTTGAGGGGAGTAATGCTGACACACAGGCCTCCCAAGGCATCAGTGCCAGTCAACCACCTCCCACGTCCCAAGACAGATCACACAGCCTGAATCCAAGACATAAGCTGCTCTCAAGGTCTGCCACCAAAGTTTCCTACACCAGGGTCACTGGGAACACTGAGGTTACTTACACCTCCACTGTGTACCCAGTTGTCACCTGGCCCCACAATCTTTATCCAAGAGTTGCCACTTCCTGCCCCCGCGTTTTCAACACATCCAATGAGCCATTGGCCACAACTGAGGAGCCATCTGTTCCTATATCATATGCCACCATTGACAGCGCCAGTGCAAGCAAGCGTGATCCCACCTTCTACACAAAGGTTCCCATCCCCTGTGTTGAGCCTGCCAGCGTGGATGCTGCGGTACCTGTAAAGGGCCGGCGTCAGTTGACAGATAGTGAGTGTGAAGCTCTCTTCAACTGCTTGAACAGGGGAATTTGCGGTTTGGGATATTGTGTCCCAATTTGGGGTCACAGCCAGATATATTGGCGACCTCAACACCAAATATGGCAATACTGGTCAAATTGCAAAATCCACCAAGGCTACGTGGTAGCCCAAACTCCTTCAGCTGTACATATTGATGCAATCAAGCAGTGGGTTACCAATGATTGCCACCTGGACTTTCTGGCTGTCCAATCAATGCTTGCCACAGAGTTCAGGCTTTCTGTCTCCAAAACCCTTGTATAAAAAGCAATGGTCAAATTGGGCTTCTCTCAGAAGGTCTCTGGAGTTTCTCTGTACAATAGGAACTGCAAGAAAATAATCAAAGAACTCACATTTATGCTGAGACTTATCTGGCCTTTAAGGAGACTGGAAAAGTACAGTTCTAATACACTGATGAATTGTTGTTTTCCTCCTCACTCAGGTCTAGGCATGGGTGTGTCAAGAAGGGGTCCAAGGGCGGCGTAGCCCATTGTGCAGCTGTCTGTTTGCAGACCTATTCAATGGTTGCGCTTCTGGGTCCTCTCAGTTTAGATCAATACCAGATGATCAAGGGTTCCCACAATAGCAGGACTTTTCTTGAATTTTCTCCAAGCCGTCATATAGTACCTCTGGATCAATTACAGCAGCACAACCAACATTGTTGTGTTAGATAATGTTGGGCTCTACAAAGTGGATCTGGTCGTGTCCGAGTTCCCACATTGACTAAAACAGCCACACCTCTAGCCACCAGCTTACTGATTGCCTAATGAAACTCCTCTTTCTCTCCCCATATTTTCCATTGCTTAATCCAATTGAGGAGGTCTTTGGTTGGATCAAAAATAAGGTGAAGAAAGGCCTCCCTCAGGACACTGAGGATCTCTTCAACATCCTTGAGGTCATTCAATTTGCAATGCCACCCAATGTGGTGGCAGCTTTCTATGAGCACTCGGAATCCTTTCTTCCAAAAGCCCTGGCCTCCAAGCCAATCAGATAAATGGGCGCTCTGGGTTTATTTGTTTTTTATTTATTTTGTTTTTATTAGGACTCAAAATTATTTTTTATATATAATGATGTGATGTTTGATTGTATTATAGACATATAAATTATTAGTAGAAAATATAGTTAAAATTAACTATTCTAGATATAGAGTTATTTATTTTTTATTATAATCCACCAAATAGTGTATTGACTGTTGAGCTAACAAATAAATAAATTAAAAAGATAGAAATAGAGAAATTTTATTTAAACAATTGTGAATCCTTGTTGGTACTTTGGCTTTTTTAAGCCACAAATTGGACCTTGCAAGTCATCATCTGATCCTTAATATTAAAGTGCCACTATAGCCACACGACACAAAAACCAATGATTTTCATGTATCTCTTACTAATTATTATTTATGATGCATGTTAAGCATAGCAAATCTAATTTTTAAATCTTGTTAAAAGAGAAAATAATTCAAGTTTAAACAATCACTTGTTTATAATGTAAGTGGAGCAGGCCGCATGATGTGGATAAATTCAATTCTCATTGTTTGTTTATGTAATAAATGAACCCGTACTTGACAAGCTAGTAAATAAAAACATTTTTAACTTATTTTTTATTACTTGATGTGGTTTCAACTATAACTAATATCTTGTAATATATTTAAATATATTACTATTATAATTTACCTATTAAAATTTAAAACAATCTTAAAATATTAAAATTATAATTATAAATCTTAAAATTTATCTATTAAAGTCAAAATATTAAAAATTTAATTTTTTTAAAATATTAAATTTTATATATTAAAGTTTAAATGTTTTTATTTAATTGTGAATTATTTAATATTAAAATTTTAATATTAACTTTTAGATACTAAAATTTTAATAATTAAAACATGGAACATTAAAATTTAGATATTAAAATATTTAATGTCAGGAATTTATACTGACTTTGTTCTACCTTAAATATCTTGGCAGCCTGCCAAACCATCTTTTGGAGAAGCTTTTAATATTACTAGCAGGCTTAATTGATCTGAGAAGCCTTTGTGAAGTAGATTTAGATCACTTATTACAAGAACAACCAGGAATACTATAGACTCCAATTATGACTGGTTCCCAATTGGCTAGAGTTATTCCAGAATACTTTAGCAAACTGCGGGTTAGTTATTATGGGTTTCACCCTGGATCAAAAAGAATGTGTCCAATTTGCACTAGCAAATTGCCAGTGCCAATGCAATCCATGCAAGAAAGGTCACCCAGGAACAAAGTGTCATGCGCTAAAAATAGAGCCATAAATTAGCGCAGCCACTGCTGGCACTCTAATAGATTATGTATTACTCTATGGCTATTAGTAACCAGTGCAGGGTACTATGATATGGAATCCCATGCCATTGCATGGATGCCTAACTCTGGGGGTTGATGCTGGCGGTCTGGGGGTGAAAAGACTACCAAGCAAGAGTTAGATGCGCCAGAAGATCTTATCCTGGCAAGAGAGCGCTGGCTTTATAAAAGCTCTTTCATTAGAACAATGGAAGGCAGACAATAATACCAAGATCCTACTGTAGAACCTTTTCACAGTAGAAGAAGATATCTGAGTTCAAAGACCATTGTCAGTACTCAAAGAACTAGCAAGCCGCCTGCATAGAAAGCCACTTGGAAATTGGCTCCCTTGAACATTGCTAGCTGTTGTCTTGCCAAGGAAATACCAGGCGTTTCAAGTAACACTTGTTGCCATACAAGCTAACTATCAACACAATGACTAAGATTACCAACTACCCAATAAAGCAAATTTTAATCAGACCGCCAGGTCTGAGAGCAGAACCAAAAGTTCTGACAGTGGTGCTCACTTACAAAAAGAGTTACCTGTGCTGTCTGTTGTTGGCGAGTCTTTGCCTTACCACCTCAGCTTTGTTGATAAGTATAGGGGTTACATGGAAACCAGCAATGCAGAACAGGATGCATCCCTCTGCTTGGAGATTGCTCCCTACCAGATACCAGAAGTGCAAGTGGACAAAATTAACCTTGACATCACTGGTACAATGGTATAACTCAAATCAAGGAACTACACCATTGAGGATGTGTGGTCACTTATGGACGCCTTGATGCAAGTCTATAAATCTACTGATGACAAACAACAGTATAGTGAGTACACCATGTTTACTATTGCAAGATCCTCTGAACACTTGTGAACAACTTTCAAAGTCCAGGAGGCCAGTAGCACGCAGCTTGGCCTACTTCTGAAAAGAGAAGAAGTCAACAGAATAACCAATGTTCTGTCATACTTTGTGCACCCCACCATCAAGCATGTTCAGGGCTTGGTGACCCACCAAAACCTCAACCTTGAGGAGATGAGTTGTTTCAGAATCAAAATTCAGCACACTCACACCGCCCTGGTCCACCAGTTGAACTCCAGCTTCCACACAGTGCAACAGGCTGTGGGTATCATTAATGAAGCTGCTTCTTCCGCACATTATTGTGTAGATGAGATAGTTTTTCAGTTCAACAACCAGTTAGTACAAGTGGTGGCTGGAATCCTTGACTCCCGCGGTCTGACTCCTTAATGGGCTTCAGACGTAACCCGTCACAGCACTAACCTGACCAAAAAGGTATGCTTCCTGGCCCGCTAGTCTACTGTGGATGAGATAGCAAATTGACAAGATAAGCTTCACAGCATGGTCTCAGACAATAGCGCCATCATGAGGAGCGCCAGAACAAGATCATCTCCTGGGTGAACAAACTGGTCAAGAAAGTGAACAAAATAAAGGGGAAGTTAGCTTTTTCAGATAGCTCCCCAATATTGGATAAGAATCAAGAAAAGCACGCCTGCTGCCTCAACCACAAAGCTTATACCAACAACAAGCACAACTTATGGGAAACTATGGAGACCATCTGTGCCCTGACAAACCAGCTTTACCAGGACTTGGAAGAAAATCACGCTCAGGTTGCCGCCCTCAAACACAAGCTGGACGCCTATAGTAAACGTTTAGATCTGCTAGCTTCAACCACTCTGCTTATGGAAGGAAACCATAACAGTCTCTTGGAGCAGGTGCAATCTAATGACGCCGCCAGAAAGGACTTTGAGGCTAACATATTGGCAATACTCAGTAGATTAGAACAGGCAATGCTATCCAATAACAGCTTTTCTGTAGAAAATAAGCAGAGCCGAGTCCAAAACTCTTTCCTTGAGCAACAAAAGGTGTTGTCCCCTGAATTTTTTGACTTTACCTCCAACCATGGTACAGATGATAGCAGGGGGGCCCGTCGCGTTCCCATAGGAGTTGCTGCCACTCACTCCACTGACTGGTCTTTGCCCTGTCAAACCAGTAGTGGAAACTTATGAGAAAACAACCATCTGTGATCACAAGTTCAAGCCTTTGAACTTGCCAACCTTCAACCAAAAGGATACCATTAAACCCTTTATTTGCCTCTTCAAAATTTTGATGTGTGGAGCTTCAGACCACATGAAGTCAACAGCTCTGATCAACGCTCTAGACCCTGCCAGTGTGGACGTAATCATGCCTCAGCTTCTGGAAGAAGAAGGGTCTTATGAGGATACAAAAGTTGCAGTGATTGAGGAATTTGGAAGTGAAACCAAACTGCAAGCAAGGAAGGCCAAATTCAGTAATATTGCTTTCAAGAAATATGAGAGTGTACAAGATTTTGCTAAATGCTTCTATCACAAAGCATAGGTACTCCTGGGGGCAGGAGTACTTACTGACTTAGACTGCCGCATTACAATGAGTAGAGCTCTTCAGCCGTATAGAGAGCTCTCCAATGTGATGTTCCTGGTACTTAACCAGGCCAACAACACCCAAAAAATTACCAGTTATTTGGGTTGCCTTGGGGCCCAATTTGACGCCCCCAACAAAGGAATGACCAGTTGCAATGGGTCAGAGAATCAAGGAAGAAACTGGGACTGCAACAGATCTGCCAAGCCACCTTAAGGGGAGAAGAATACTACTGCAAAACCTGCTGGAGAGGTGAAGCCTTATAATTCCAACATTACCTGCCAAAAGTGCAATAAAAAGGGGCACTGGGCAAGTCAATGTTGGTCTAAAGGCAAACCTCCTGGGGTTAATGTAGTAGTAGATATCAATGAGAAGAATAAGGGAAAAGCAAAGGTGGGCCAGTAATAGAATATACTGTACCTGCCATTCCCTTGACTATTCCAAAAGAACCCAACAGAGATAAACTAGAGGAACCCACCAAGATTACCACTGAGACTGCCCAGACTGCCAAGGAACCCGCCAAGAACGCCGACCAGATGAAAGGATCTTGTGGGGTTCCTGTCCACCAGTCCCCAAGTGTGTCCTGGATTGTAGCCAGGGACCGGCTGGAAGGGGATGTTATTCTCTAGTAAGGGGAAATGTATCTCAGAAATGTGTATAAGGGTCAAAATGGGCTTTTATTCACTCTCAGAAGGAAGATCCCCTTAGAAACCTTCTGGTATATGGCCCAGGGGGTCAAGGAAACAATATAGATTTGCCAATACTTGGAGCCCTTCAACAATATCTTGGACTCCTTGTACTTGGTCTTGGACTTCTGCACTTTAGACTTGGATGTCTGCTCCTTAGACTTGGACTCCTGCTCCTTAAACTTGGACTCCGGCACTTTGGAATCAGCCACCTTCTTATAGTGTTCTTTTCCCAACAGTTCCGCCTTTAAAATGGCTTTCTTCATAAGCTTAAACCATTGCCGCTCACTTTTTCCTATAATAACTTAAGCTTACATACTTACTTTCTCAAAAGCTTAAAGTATTAATTCACTATTTCCTTGCTTATACTTTAAGCTTTTGGCTTCCAACCAATCATTTTCATCAGGAAACCTGCCAGAACTCAACCAATGAATGCAGAGCGCATAAATAGACCATTTCTGAAGTTCCACTGGGATCCAACTATGAAAATCATTTCCACAGCTCAAACTGTTCAAATCAACACCTCTTTGCGCACCAAAGTGTTAACTGGTCCATTATTCCAGCACCATTTCTTCCTGCATTCAACCTAAACCCATTTAAATAGTATAATACTATTTAAATTGGTCTTTCTGGACCTCTTCAACTTTTTCCCCATATATTTAAAAATATAGTAAAATCCAAGGAAAATGTCTCACCAAAACAACTTTGTATCCTGCTCTCATAGAAACATACCTTTGTCTATCCTAGGAACCTAATAAATAAATATCTTACCCAAACTTCTATCCACATTCCTTCTTGATTTTAATACTAAACCAAGGTAAAACATTCCACATTTTACCACCTTGGCAAATCAATTTGGCAAAATCTTGGCTCATTTCTCTGGACCACCAGTTCTTCATCATCATCTTCTGATTCTTCATCCAGCTCCTGTATCATGATCAGCTAGTCCTGCATCATAATCTTCTGGTCCTTCAGCTTATCCTCAATCAGTTCCTCAACAAACCCTCACTAGGAACCTTCTTTGTTCCTTCTACACACTGAACCATATTGGTTCATTCCATTCAATATGAATTAACAGTCCATCAACTAGCCTTCACTGTTACCAAACAGTCCCTCTTGCTAGTTTTCTCTGTCAATTCTGTGAACCACCTTGGTTTTTTATCTCAGCCCCCATTACCAGAACTTGTAGACCCAGGCATGAGTCTACATTGAACTGGTGTTTGACTGGGCCCTTGCAAGTGGCAATCCACTTAGGCCATTCAACCATATATCAATGCCTATGTGTTGTCTTTACTCACCCAGGTGATTAAGTCTTGGCTTTCAGTTGCAGAGTAATCAGCTCTACTTCCTAGAGGCCTGATCACACCAAGTTCTGCAGCTTGCTTCCCCAAGCAAGCCGCCTTGGTGACACCTCTGAGCAAGTCTATATCCTCCAATTCTCACCTTGGGTTTCCCAAAAGCTCCCATAGGGGCACAAACAAGGACACCCTACCAGTCTGTTAGGTAGGGTGCTTGCTCACAGACCTCCTGTAAGCGTATTAGGGCATGTAGAGCCCTCACAGCTCTTCCCCTCCCTGGCAGCCCGCGTTACCCGCCAGGGGTCCAAAACCTACTCCCCCCTAGACAGACAAAGTTCCCTGCTTGCTATTTCAGTCTTCACCCTTCCGCAGCCACAGTTTCTTGCTGGGTGAAGCACTATAGCCCCAAAGCAGCCAATATCTTCTGCTGGGTGGAGGCAACATCTGCCTCTGGTAGTCCTTTGTTACCTACCAGCCAGGCCTTACTTACCCTAGTAGACCATGTTACCTACTAGGCTCACCTCATTTCCCCTAGATGTCCTATGTTACCTACTAGGCTCATCTTACTTACCCCTAGTAGTCCTATAATACCTACTAGGCTCACCTTATTTCCCCTAGATGTCCTATGTTACCTACTAGGCTCACCTTACTTACCCCTAGTAGTCCTATGTTACCTACTAGGCTCACCTTCAGCAAACAACCAAACTTTTGCTTGGCCAACATTAGCCCCGCCTGCAAACCACCAAACATGTGGATCACCACAGATCCCCTGGATACTTTGCTCTTAGTCAAGACTTTGAGGAAGATCCTGTTCATCAATTGGTAGCCAATGACCTGTACGCCATCCCTGCCCACGGAAGAGGTAGACCCCAGAATACTACTGCCAACGCAGTTGAGATAGTCTCCAAAGCCTATGCTGAGCAAGTACAGGAAACTTGCTTGAATGAGAGCTAAATATCTCCAGCAACGTTCCTAACCTTAAAGGCATCCAACTGGCAATGCCACTTGAAACTATTGAGAACAACTTCCCTGAAATTGGGCATAGTCTCAACCAATACTTTGACACCCTGACCCCTCTTGGGATTCACCTATTAAATTTACATTATGAAACTTACTCCAAGTGTACATATGCCGACATTTCTGTTAATAAGGTGAAAGTAAGAGCTATAATTGACAGTGTAGCTTCATTAATATAGTTTCAACCCACCTGGTCCAAAAACTAGGACTGGCTCCTAATATTGCGCACAGTAGAGTCTATGGCACCGCCAGCCTACACAACACAACTTCTGAAGGAGCATATAGTGCTATCCCAATGCAATTTGGATCTATAGCTGTTTTGTCTCATGCTGTTGTCCTACCCAGTCAAACTACAATGTTTTGATTGGCACTGCCTTCATGCAAAAATATGGTGTGAAGATTGATATGGAAAAAGACACCTTAACTATATTGAAGCAGACCATCCCTCTGTATTACACCAAAGACCCTGCCAGTGTCAAAGAGAAACTGGCAATTAATTTGGCGTACAAGGACGGAATTGTAGCAGTACCATATGAGAAAAAGGGAAGAAAGATCAAGAAATTGCCAACCCAGATAAAAGAGCATAAAGGTATTCCACTGCGCTCTCTGGTAACCTTCACTCTCAAGTCTGGTACACAGCGTGTTGTACCAACAGGATTGACCCTGGAAATCCCCAAAGGCTTATATGGCAAAATACATCAGCCCTGGGGAAGATCAAGGTTTGAACTCTGTGTAGCGCCTGGTATAATTATACCAGGACATGGAGAAGTGCACATCCTACTCACCAATCTGCAGGATCACAACATTCACGTGAAGAAACATCAGATAGTAGGATTTGTGCATCTTCTGCCAATTGAGGAATTGGCTGGCTTTGAATGTATTGGGGACCTATCAGAAATGGGGCTACCTGATCAGGTCAAAGCCAAGCCTATGTGACTACCCCACTGGCCAACTTGTCCTCTTTAAATCAAGAGCAACAGGAACAAGCAAGTGCCCTGTTTGAGAAGTACAGGTGTATCTTTGCTGATGATGACTTCAACTTGGGCTGTGCAGCAGACGTCACCCATCACATTGACACTGGTGATAACAAACCAATCCAACTCTGCCCCATTCAATGATCAAAGGCCAGAAAGGAGACTGTCAATGAGGAAATACAACAGCTCCTGGATAGAGGAATATTGGTTTCATCAAAGAGTCCCTGGGCGTTGCCCATCCTTATAGTAAAAAAGAAGGATGGAAGTAACCGAGTAGTCATAGACTACAGACGTTTAAACCTGATCACAAAGAAGGTTTCCTATCCGCTGCCAAGAATTGACAACGCCTTAGACTGCCTGGGAGGTGCAAAGTTCTTCTCTGCAATGGATCTGATCTCTGGGTCTTGGCAGGTTGAACTGCCTCCAGAAGAACAAGAGAAGTTTGCCATTATCACTTTGCAAGGCCTCTTCCAACCAACGCAAATGCCCCAAGGATTGTGTAACGCCCCAGCCACGTTCCAGAAAGATATGGATACCATCCTGGGAGATCTCAAGTTATCCTGCGTCCTTGTGTATTTGGATGATATTAACGTCTTCTCAAGGACGTTCACAGATCATTTGGAGCACTTGGAAGCTGTCTTTAAGCAACTCACAGACGCCAAATTGAAGATAAAACCTAGGAAATGCCAGTTCTTTAAGGACCAGCTCAAATACTTAGGTTTTGTTATTGACATCAAAGGACTACGGCACCAACCCACCAAGATTGAGGCCATCATCAAGATGAAGGCTCCCAAGAGCAAAAGAAATATCCAGGTGTTCCTAGGCATGGTAGGTTATTATTGCAGGTTTATTCCAAATTTCTTGCAAACAGATGAACCTCTTTTTCATTTGCTTAAAAATGGAGTACCTTTTACATGGACCTCTTCCTGCACGTCTGCTTTTGAATCACTACAAACCAGCCTGTCTGTCAGTCCAATGCTTATGTATCCCAACTTTACTAAGCCTTTTGTATTACATACCAATGCTTCACTGAGCGGCCTTGGAGCAGTACTTTCCCAGAATGATGATAATGGTGAGGAACATCCGGTTGCCTGCGCCAGTTACTCCTTGAATATTTATGAGCAAAATTACACGGTGATGGAGCATGAATGTTTGGCAGTAATATATGCCTACAAACAGTTCTGGGTGTATCTCTATGGAGTTTGCTTCACTGTGGTTACGGACCACACCAGTCTAAGTTGGCTTCAGAATTTACGAGAACCAGAAGATTGCTTAGCATAATGGGCTCTAAAACTGCAGGCATTTGACTATAAGATAGTACACCAGCCAGGAGCAAAGCACCAGAACACTGACTGACTATCCAGACTCCCAAATGTTAATATTGTATCATTACAGGCCAATATACTGTATGATAAGATGTTAACTGGCCAGTTTGAAGACAAGCCTGATGAGATCTAGGCCATTCTCCATAAACTGATGAAGGACTGCAGAGTAGAAGATGGTAAACTATAAAAATACCATCAAGGGAATAAGTATGTTTTCCCCAGCCCCTCCAAAAGATTGTCCCTGATTATGGCTACACATAAGGCTGTAGGCCATGGCAGCCTCTGAAAGACTGTACGCCAATTACAGCTCCACTACTATTGAGAATCTCTGCTGTTCAACATTAAGGAGACCCTGACTTGCTGCGCAGAGTGCCAACACAAGAAGCCATTTGTACCCAAGCATTGGTATAAGGCTGTTGAGCCCAAATTTGCTTGGTACACCATCAGCATTGACATGTTTGGCCCCCTTCTAATGTGCGTTGGCCGGCTCAGATACATAATTGTAGCCATAGATCACCTCACCAAATGGGTAGAGGTGAAAGCTCTTTAGCACGTCAGCACAGAGGCCGCTGAAAAGTTCATCTTAGAGCAAATTATTCATCACCATGATTGCCCACAATTTATTCTCACGGACAATGGCGCTAATTTCACAGCCAATGTTATTCCAAAGCTTAATGAGCTCATTGGCGTGAGTGGAGTGCTCTCTACTCTGTACCATCCAGAAACAAACAGGATGGTTGAGAGAGCAAATGGCACCTTGGTGAACATCCTTCAGAAACTGGCAGATAAGCGCACTTCCAAGTGATATCTTTTCCTGCCAGCAGTTGTGTTTATGTATAACATCTCCATACATAGCACAACTAAGTTTTTGCCCTTCCAGCTCATGTATGGTTGACACCTGACCATCCCGCCAATACTGTTGTCTTGTTCTGAGGTGCAGCACAGACACACAACGGGAAATCCTAACCTTAGAATTAGATTTGTGCTAAGTCTTGGTTAGATGACAGGGAAGGAAAATGTGTTTACCTTGCGGCCCTGGAAGAATAATCTCTACTAGTTGTGGCTAGAGAGAGGTGCGGAAGTACAGAAGACACAAAGACAAAAATGTGAATAGAACTTAAGATTTATTGGGTATAAAGATTGTGAATATATACTGTGGAGCTTAGCCACAAAACAGTACATGGACGGTAGGATCACTCACCACCAGCATTAGTGGGGCAAGTGAGTTGCGCAGGGATCAGGAAACCAAACAATTATACTTCCTGAATCAGTCATCAACTCATTGTAAGTAGCAAAATTGAAAGCGAGAGATTTGTCCTCAAAATGGCCCACTGAAGGCAAAATCAAAATACTGTGAATAGCTGTCTTCACGACATTGCCTTCCTCTAGATTGGCCTTAGGGGGTGGTATTTACAAAGGAACTTTGCGTGCACTCAAGCAAAAGGACAGCCACTAGACAGGAGCTTTACAGTGTATTTGGACCCTTGCTTAAAAGTTACTTCTAGAGGGCCAATCCACATAGAGTCCAACATGTGTGCGCAACCACCTACTCTGTGCTGGTAGTAAAGGACATGGTTGCCAACATTGAACTCAGGCAGGGAGCGTCCAGAATTGTCAGGAGAGAGCTCAAGCATCTTAGTCTTATATGCAGAAGTGTAGGCAGTGGCTTGAATATCAATTATTTGGTTGACTAAATCCTTGATGTGGTTGTCAGGATTTATGGCCTTATCTGAGGTAAGCAGGGGCCCCCCAAGAGCAATGGGGTAGTAGCCTCTTGCCCATACAGCATAGCAAAGGGGGAGTACCCAGTGACACAATGTTTGCTAAGGTGGTATGCAAAGAGGGTGGCAGGTAAGTACAAGTCCCAGTTGGCAGCGTCCGAGTAGGTGAGCTTCCTCATGATGGAGACCAGTGTCAAGTTAGCACGTTCAACTGCCCCATTAGTGAAAGGATTGTAGGGGGCAGAGAAGGATTGGTGCAATCCCAAAGCTTCAACAACAGAGGTTACTAACTTGGCATTAAATTTAGTCCCATTATTGCAGAGCAACACTTGAGGACAGCCATGGCGGTAGAAAACGTCTTGCAACAGGAAGGCAGCAGTTGTCATAGCCGTGATGTCCTTTGTAGGGTGAGCTTTTACCCACTTGATAAAGTGATCAACAGCAACCAGAATAAAGCAACAGCCAGAAAAAGAGCGGGGGAGAGGGCCTACAGCATTAATGCTAACTGTATGAAAAGTGTGTTGAGGGGGAACCAATTTGAACTCGTGAGAAGCAGCTTGGGGCCTCTGAAGTTGGCAGTCATGACAACTAGCTATGACATCTGGGATCAACAGGCAAAGATTCTCCCAGAAGAAATTCTTCTTAAGCCAGTCAAAGTTCTTGGCAATGCCTCCATGCCCAGTCTCTTTATGAGCTTGTGACACCAACAAGAGGCAAAGACTGGGTTGTACATAAGGCAGATACTGGTCTTGTACCTTTTTGAAGAGCTGATTGCCGCGTATAAGGGTATCTTTGGATAGCTTGGATAAGGCCAGTTGTACCTCTTCTGTCTCAATTTCCCAAGAAGAAGAATATCCAATTAGTTTGTATAATTGGTTGGCCTCTGCAGGATGCAAAGCAAGAATAGGCATTCTGGAGAGCCCATCAGCGTTCTGATGTTGAATTCCAGGGCAATGGAGCACTGTGAAGTTGTATCCCTGCAGACATAGAGCCCATCTAGCCAGGCGCCCTTCAGGTTCCTTAAGCTGCTGTAACCATTTAAGAGAAGTGTGGTCAGTGACAACTATGAAGTGGGTGCTGTATATGTAATGACAAAACTGCTTGACTGCATGCAACACGGCAAGGGACTCCTTCTCTGTGACACTATGGTTCTTCTCATGCTTGTTTAGCACGCGGGAAGTGTAAGCCACAGGATGGTCTACACCTTTGTTTTCCAGTTGGGCCAGAATGGCTCCAATAGCTAGATTGCTAACATTGGTGTACAGGATGAACTCCTTATCATAGTCAGGATACACTAGGATTGGCGCCTCTTTGAGTTTTTGTTTAAGGGTCTCAAAGGCTTGCTGCTGACTGGAAGTCTATTCAAAAGGAACATTACGTAAAAGCTGGACTAATGGTTCACTAGTATCAGTAAAGTCAGGGATAAACTGTCTGTAGTAGCTCATCATCCCCAGGAAGACTTGTACTTCTTGCAAGTTGGTTGGCGGAAGCATTTTGTCAATGGCTTCAACCTTCTTAGACATTAGGAAAACCCCTGTCTGGGTCACTTCATGGCCCAAGAACTCAAGACGTTCTTTGAAGAAAGGCGCATTTGGAAGGCTTCAGTTTGAGGCCAGCTTCTCAAATCTTTATAAACATCTCTTTGAGATGAGCCAGGTGATTGGTGAAGGTAGTGCTGAAAACTGTTATGTTATCCAAGTATACTAGGACGCACAACAACTTCAAGTCACAAAGGATGGAGTCCATGGCCCTTTGGAAGGTGGCTGGGGCATTGCAGAGTCCCTGTGGCATGCAAGTAGGCTCAAAAAGCCCTTCAGATTTAATGAGTGTGGCTTTTTGGTGATCCTTGGGCAATAGGTCAACTTGCCAGTATCCAGATGCCAGATCCATTGCAGAGAAAAACTTAGAGTCTCCAAGACGTTGGAGAGCATCATTGATACGTAGCAAGGGGTACAAGTCCTTCTTGGTCAAAGAGTTCAATTGGCAATAGTCAATCACAATATGATGACCTCCATCTTTCTTCTTTAAGATGAGTAGTGGGGAAGCCCAAGGACTTTGGGAAGGAGCCAGTAGCCCAGCGTCTAACAGTTGTTTGAGCTCTTTAGATACTTGGGCGTCTTCTACACAACTGCGGCAATATGGTTTAGCACAGAAGGGGGGCGTTGCCAGTGTCAATTTGATGGATAACACCTTTGGCTAACCCATAATTGGTACTGTCCTTAGCAAAGATATTGTAAAATTAGTCTAGTAAATCTAACACCTCTTTCAGTTGAACCTGGAACAGTTGTGGAAAGTCTTGGGCAGAAATAGAGATAAGACTTATGGCTATCCTCTGGTAGGTTAAAATCTTGAAACATACCAAAGGGATGAAGAGACAGGACGTCAGAAGCGCCCAACAACTTGCCATATCCAACAACCTGCCCCCTAGATCCGGTCATGGGGATTGCAGTCAGGTTGGCTACCAACAACTGAACAGGGTCTTTATAAGAGGCATCTAGGATTCCAGGACAGAGGTAAGGTTTGTTGTGTCCTAAGGAGGGGGGAGAGTACAACTCCAAGAAGGTGCGTTCAGGTAGTTCATAAGATATCTGGGAGTCCAGGATGGCCTGGGAGCCAGGTGGGATGTGTGACAAATCCAGGCCTAACCAGTCCATACTGCCATTATCCTGCCCTTGACTCTTATTGCTGTTACCTTCCTGGGACAAAGCTTTGAGGAGCTTTGCCTACAGGGAGGTAATTTTCTCAGATAACACTTTATTGTCATCCTGCCAACGAGCCATGATTTCAACGCTTTTTTCCTCTTGTGCTCTCAACGCCTCAATTTCCCGATTTGCCATCTCTTTTACTAGTTGCAAGATTTCATTCCATCCTACCAACAAGTTTCAAGCATCCCAAGCATAAATTTGGTTCCCTTGAATGGGAGTCCCTTCCTTTTCAAAGTAATTGGAATACAGCTCTTTGAATGCAGCCTTTACTTCTACTAAAGATTTGGCAGGAACAGTCTTAGTGACCTCCAGGCTGGTTCAAGCTTCTTCTAATGTACTTGTTGGAACCTCCTTTCTTGTGGCAGTGGTTTCCACACAAAGGACCCCAAACTTAACTCTCTCAAATTTTAACAAAGAAGGCATGACAATTGAAAAATTGGTGAGGGGAAAGCGTCAAAACCAACAATGAATATATTTTTATTAATGTTTAACAGTTTTTGCTTATATACCATTTGGGGCATACACGGCTGAAACCCCCTCTGGTTCCTGAATCAACCAATGATTTGTCAAGTGGCCTATGACATTCAAGTCATCCAACATAGATCTTTACCTGAAAGATCACCAACAATTCTCAACCTATGAGAATTGACCTACAATGGGCAGAAGTCACCTGACTCCATTCAACCCAATGTACCAATCTGACATGGAGCTTCCCCAGCTCCCAGCGCCAAAACCCTGTGGATTGCACATCCTAAACTCAGCTATCAGTGTTCCAACTGGGAGCCAGCTGATCAAACCTGAATTCCTAGGCATCCTTACCTTTATTTAGTTATTTTTGCATTTAATGGTTTTTTGCCTTTAAAACCCATTAAACTGCTTTGAAACTCAAACCAGGCGCCACTGCGGCACCCAGCAATTTTCCCAGGCAGCGCCCCAGCTCCTGAGAAAATTTGATAGCAGCGCCTCTCAAATTCATTAGGCAGCGCGGCGGCGCCTCTAACCCAATAAATTTGCTGATGCTGCGCTTTTATCCAAATTCCGGGGGTTTTCCCATGGTTAACCTTAACCAAACTTCTTGACAAAGTCAAGGCCATTCTAATATAATTAAATCCTCATTAATTATATCCTGTAT
Organism: Entomophthora muscae; assembly: GCA_014839935.2. NCBI lineage: Eukaryota > Fungi > Entomophthoromycota > Entomophthoromycetes > Entomophthorales > Entomophthoraceae > Entomophthora > Entomophthora muscae. The sequence continues at coordinate 64,903 of QTSX02005216.1, read as the reverse complement.
TTATTAATTAATCTTCTTGATTAATTAACCCATTTGAGACGCCTAGTCTCCAAGATTGATTCAGCCAATCTTGCCTCAATTCTTTAAGTTAGCCTAACCTAACTAAACATCCATATTCTGTTCTTTTATTAAACATAGATATCCAGTTTCTAGGAACCTTTCCATCAAGAATTCCAAACAAACCTATATATATGTAATAAACAGCAAAAACAGAACATCTTTATATTTTGGAGCATTTATTCAGCTAAATGCTCAGCAGCGACTGTAGTACGGTCACAAGGCCCCTTCCTTCCCTTTGGGTGAATCAGCCTCATCTTCTTGGATCTTTATAAGCTCCAATTCCCCATGGAATAGCTTAAGGAATTGAGGATGAACACGGGACCATTCTTCTCCCAAGGCAGCTCCAACCCCCTGAATTAGGTAGTTTGGCCCTGGACTAACCAAAATAATTTTCATAAGCCCTACCCATAGCTGAAGACCTGTTCTTGTGTGCTTTTCTTGGTGCCTTTGATCAAACCACACCAGGTCTCCAACCTGGAAATGATTGCAAGGAAGTACTCCAGGCTTTGAGTTTCACTTGGTGGCACGCTTCTCTCAAACCCGCTCTCCTTTACTCCTTGCCTCAGCAAATAACTTCTGCATCTTGGCTGCATGTTCCTCTACAGTGGCTTCATAGGAATTCTTTCCCACAAACTCCCATTGGCCCACTTCAGTGCTGTTTGTAGTCTCCCAGCCATACAACATCTGAAATGGTGAAAACCCAGTAGAATCATGAGGCATTGTCCGGTATGCCATGACACTCATTGCTAGGTGATCCTTCCAACAGGTTGTAGCTCCATCAGCCAATTTTTCCATAATGCATTTTAAAGTTCCAATGGTTATTTTGGCTAACCCATTGGTCTCAGGATGATAGGGAGCTGCAGTTAACTTAGAAATACCCCATTTTAAGCATTCCTTAGTCAAGGCTGGTCCTACGTAGGGTGGTCCATTGTCAGTGAGAACCTTCTCAGGACAACCATGTTGTGCTATGATTTCTTCTCAGAGAAACTTAGCAAGTGCAACGCTTGTTTCTTTAGCCATTGCTCAAACCTCTACCCATTTTGTGAAAGAATCAATGGCAACCACAAAGTATTCTTTCCAACCACTTGGTAATGTGATATGACCTGTATCTATTGAGACCAACTCAGAAGGATAATGTGACATCACTGACTTGAGATTTACCTTAGATTTTGCTGCTGAGAACTTAGAGCACACTTCACATTCTTATAAAATCTGGAGGACCGTAGCTCTCATCTCTGACTACCAGTACCGGGCTTTTACTGCTTGCCAGAGCTTCTTGTATCTGAGGTGACCCCCCCCCATTGAACATGAAGATCTCTCACCACTTGAAGACGTTTGGATTGCTCTACGTAAATCCTATTCCTCAATAAAGCTTCCTGGGCTTCCTGCGTCTCAACTTCACAGGCTAACAGCGCTTGGGATAATAAGTCAGGAATCTGATTTTCCAAACCAGCTTGGTAAATAATATCATAGTCATATCCAGGGATTTTTTTAGCATACAACTGCATACAGCCTTGTAAGTCTTCCTTAGTTCAAAGCGCTCTCAATGCTGCGTGATCAGTGACTATAATGAATGGCATTCCTAGGATATACGTCCTAAAATGCTCCACTGCCCATACTATTGCCAATCCCTCACGTTCAGTAGCAGAGTATTTCCTTTGAGTGGTCCCCAATGTTTTGGAACCATATACCACTGGATTCTGGGACAACTTTGACTCTCCTTCCTGAGTAAGAACAGCACCCAGACCAGTTGAACTTGCATCTGTTTCAATGTAGAACAACTTTGACCAATTGGGGAATCTTAGGATGGGGGCCTTGGAGAGTCGCTTTTTCAGCTCTAAGAAACTTGACTCTTGTTCCTGTCCCCAAACAAACCTGTCATTCTTCCTTGTTATAGCAAACAACAGCTCTCCAAGCGCAGAACAATTAGGAATAAATCTCAAATAGAAATTCACCAATCCCATAAGTCCCTGCACCTCTCAGACTGACTGTAGTGATCTCATGCTAAACAACAGAGTAACTCTCTCAGGACTCAGCTTAATCCCCTGAGAATTCACAATATGTCCTAACACCTTGACCTCTTGACAGGCAAGCTTAGTTTTAGATACACTAATCTTTAACTTTGCTTTCTCAATTTGGCGGAATACTTCATCAAGATCCTTCAGGTGTTGTTCCCAGGAAGGGCTATACACAGTAATCTCATCTATATACACTGAGACACACCTAGGCTGCAATCCCGCATAATTTGGTCCATCACTTGCTGAAACACAGCACTGGCTGTCTTCATTTCCAATGGCAAGTCTTTCCATTGATAAAGATCATCAGGTGTAGAGAATGCTGTAACCTCCTTAGACTTCTCATCAATCAACAGTTGGTGATATCCCTTAGTCAGATCCAAAGTGGTGAACCATGAAGATCCAGCCATGGCATCCAGCTGATCCTCAATTTGGTGCATTGGGTAGGCATCATTTACAATATCCTTGTTTACCATTTGGAAATCAATACAAACACAAATATTCCCATCTGGCTTTGGAACACAAACCATTGGAGCAGAATAAGGACTGATGCTCTCCTCAATCAGGTCGTCTCTTTGCATCTTCTCCACCTCTTTCCTGATTGCAGCAACTGCAGCAGAACTACAACGGGGTACATACCCTTTGTATGGCTTCCCAGTAAGCGTTTTTATGATATAAGGTGGACTGGTTCTCCCTACATCATATTTGTCTAACAAGAAACAACTACTCCATTTTCACACCAGAGTATACAATGGGGTACCTGGTGCTTCACTTGGACATAGTATATGGTTAGAATTGTTGAAGGGCACACAAACATAAGAGACGGTAGGTTTATTTGTTGTGACTTCTCCAACTACAGGCATCCAAACTCCAATACGCTGACCTTGCTGAATATCTACAGGAACCGCGCAAGTGTTGAATAACTTCCAGGGCTTGAGGGATTCACCATTTGAACCATCCTCAAATATTGCCACATTTGAGGATATATGACGGGGAAATTCTTGGATAACCTGTCCTCCTTGTGTTCCACAATTGAAAGCTACTGGTTTTAACCAAGCGGTTCCCTTCAGTGGAATTGAGCAATATTCCTTGGCGTAGATGGCAACTGACTGGACGTCTTCTGGTGCTGGCGGAGTTGTCAGTTGCTGATAAGCATATTCAACTCCTTCATGAACCAAGACATTCTTGACAGCGTCCAGGCTCACCTTGGCCTCAACAATCCAAGTCATATCAAGCAGAAAATCAAATCCTGCCCCAGGTAAAACTATGGCGGAAGTTTTGACCTTGGTATTTTTCATTTTATTACCACCTTATCAAACACGTCTTGTTCAATGGTGGTAAACCCATCTGCGGAAGATAAGGTCAAAGTGACTAATCTTGATGGGTCCATGCCATGTCTACAAACAAAGTTCTTTGATACTGCCACTCCAGCACACCCTGGATTGTAGACTGCCTTTGCAGAGATACCATCAAGCAAAATATCCAAAAGGATAACCCCTTGTAATGCCCACACAAAAGGTTTTGCAATCAAAAAGTGCAGGCATACTCTGGGCCACCTTTTTACGCCATTCAACTTCCTTGAGCCAATCCACGCTCAACTGAACTTGCACAGGCTGCCATGTAATCTCCCTGTCTTCCTTCATCCCTAAGCACACATCCAATATCCACTCATCTGGAGAGGCGTCTGGACTTCCCTCAGGCAGAGTTGGACAAGAGACATCAATTTCCTGTATGGGTGGTTCCACTGGTTGACTGGCGCTTTTCCTGTATTCCTTCAAAGCCTTCCCAGATTTAAGTCTCATTCTCTCATTATTCTCCGAATTACCAGACTCAGGTTGCAAAACACCTAAGCCCGCCTTTCTTTTCCCAAATCCTTAAACATAAGGTCAGGATGCTCCTTGTCAAATTCCGCACAGTTGGGACACTTTCCAGCGAAATGGCCATCTTTCCCACAGATCCAGCATCCCTTGGCCATGGGGAACTTACATGCCCACTTAAATCTAGACATGTGGTCCTTATCAGAGGGACTTCTTGGACGTCTGGTTCTCTCAGAATATTCTTCCCCTGCCGCCACATGAGCTCCTGCTCTGGAACAAGGAGCACTGTGTGGAGGGCCTCCAAGATCCCATTCCATCTGGATGACCTTCTGAACGAGCTTTGACCATGACAACTTCTCACGGCGTAACATAGAGGCCTGGGTTTGCAACCCGGGCCACATTCCAGTGAAGAAAGCATCCTCCACTAGATCCTGATTACGTTCCACATCAACAAAGGCTAGGAACTCCTCCATTCTGGAAAGGTACATTGACACTGTCTCATGGCCAGCTTATGTAACATCTTGAGCTTTTTGAAGAGCATCACCAGGTCTAAGGGTTACAGTGTAACTGGCTCAAAATTCCTCTAACAAGGTGGTCCAATTGTTGCCTTTACGTCTTTCAAACCACTTGAAACAGGCAGGTCCTGCAAGAACTTCCAACCAATGACGTTTCTCATTATCCCCTAGACCAGAGGCTTGTATAAGAAAACCCTCCAGGAAAGTGTTTCCTTCCTTGGGATTTCCAGAGAACAGTGACATCTTGGCAAGCATAGACTGGACTCCTTTCACCATGGGTTTTTTCTGCCCCCGTGTTGGGCTCTGTGACGGATCCAGGCCTAACCAGTCCATCCTGCCATTATCCTGCCCTTGACTCTTATTGCTGTTACCTTCCTGGGACGAAGCTTCGGGGAGCTTTGCCTCCAGGGAGGCGATTTTCTTGGATAACACTTTATTGTCATCCCGCCAACGAGTTATGATTTCAACGCTTTTTTCCTCTCATGCTCTCAACGCCTCAATTTCCCGATTTGCCATCTCTTTTACTTGTTGCAAGATTTCATTCCATCCTACCAACAAGTTTCAAGCATCCCAGGCATAAATTTGGTTCCCTTGAATGGGAGTCCCTTCCTTTTCAAAGTAATTGGAATACAGCTCTTTGAATGCAGCCTTTACTTCTACTAAAGATTTGGCAGGAACAGTCTTAGTGACCTCCAGGCTGGTTCAAGCTTCTTCCAATGTACTTGTTGGAACCTCCTTTCTTGTGGCAGTGGTTTCCACACAAAGGACCCCAAACTTAACTCTCTCAAATTTTAACAAAGAAGGCATGACAATTGAAAAATTGGTGAGGGGAAAGCGTCAAAACCAACAATGAATATATTTTTATTAATGTTTAACAGTTTTTGCTTATATACCATTTGGGGCATACACGGCTGAAACCCCCTCTGGTTCCTGAATCAACCAATGATTTGTCAAGTGGCCTATGACATTCAAGTCATCCAACATAGATCTTTACCTGAAAGATCACCAACAATTCTCAACCTATGAGAATTGACCTACAATGGGCAGAAGTCACCTGACTCCATTCAACCCAATGTACCAATCTGACATGGAGCTTCCCCAGCTCCCAGCGCCAAAACCCTGTGGATTGCACATCCTAAACTCAGCTATCAGTGTTCCAACTGGGAACCAGCTGATTAAACATGAATTCCTAGGTATCCTTGCCTTTATTTAGTTATTTTTGCATTTAATGGGTTTTTGCCTTTAAACCCATTAAACTGCTTCAAAACTCAAACCAGGCGCCACTGCGGCGCCCAGCAATTTCCCCAGGTGGCACCCCAGCGCCTGAGAAAATTTGATAATGGTGCCTCTCAAATTTCATTAGGCGGCGCGGCAGCGCTTCTAACCCAATAAATTTGCCAATGCAGCGCTTTTAAACCAAATTCTGGGGGTTTTCCCATGGTTAACCTTAACCAAACTTCTTGACAAAGTCAAGGCCATTCTAATATAACTAAATCCTCATTAATTATATCATATATTTATTAATTAATCTTCTTGATTAACTAACCCATTTTGAGACGCCTAGTCTCCAAGATTGATTTGGCCAATCTTGCCTCAATTCTTTTAGTTAGCCTAACCTAACTAAACATCCATATTCTGTTCTTTTATTAAACATAGATATCCAGTTTCTAGGAACCTTTCCCTCAAGAATTCCAAACAAACCTATCTATATGTAATAAACAGCAAAAACAGAACATCTTTATATTTTGGAGCATTTATTCAGCTAAACGCTCAGCAGTGACTGTAGTACAGTCACAGGATGGTGACAGCAGACGTGGCTAGCAGGGGGATCCCTTCAGACGCAGGACAAGCCATGAGTGGACATTTCATTTTTGAAGAGTGGGTGCAATACTTGAGGTTGAAACCCCCAGTGGGATATTCCAAAGCACACGTCTTGAGGCGTTTCCCCAGAACTTTAACTGGCTCTTTAAAGATTAAGGGGACTTTGTATCCCAGAATAGAGAGGTAGCCATCTTTCAAGTTGATTATCTCATTATATTCCCTAAAGAACTGGGTGCCAACTAGTAGATTGTAACTCTCATTCTCCAAGACAACTGCTGGCGCAGCTAGAAGAAGCTTGCCAAACTGCATGGGTAGAGCGGAGTAAGCCCCTATGGTGCAGGTCATAGACAGTCCAGCTGTGCCATATGACTGGTGATAATTAAGGTCAGAGGCAAGTTTGAGTTTCTTCACAAGCTTGGAGAATACAACATTGACTGGTGAGCCAGTGTCTTGAACAGCCTTAATCTTCACTTTTTGAATGTATATCTCTACTTGAGTGGTAGTGCAACCAAAAGGGGGAAGAACAGCCAGGATATCTTGAGCCTCTGCTAGTTCCTTATACCACTTCTCAATCATACATCTTAATCCTGGGAACTTCATATAAACAGTCTGGAGGGGGAGAAAAACAGATACATTCTTGAAGACAGCATCAGCAACCTCAGCAGCTTCTTCTGACAACTCCACTAGCACAGGGGACCTCTTGGCCTGATTGAGGTAAGGGCGCAAAACAATCTCTTTGGCCTCAGGCAAAGGCTTAGAGGTAGTTTTAGTCTTTCCTGAGCGTAACTTATAGGGAACTGTAATGGTTTTGGGAACGGCCAGAACAGAGTACCCATATGCATCAGTGTTGTCAATGTCAGAATCATCCAGGTCAGAGTCATCAGAGATATTGTGAAACAGGAGGAGGATAGGAGGAGCCTCATTATCAGCAGGCTTGGATTCAGCCATAGAGGGAGGGATTGGAAGAGACTGGAAAGAATTGTCAACCAAGAGCGTCTCTGCCTCTAGGTTGACTGTTCTTTTCCCGCCTGTTCCTTTGGATCAGCTCCTTCAACCCGCCAATTGGTGCAGACTCAAGAATGATGACCTATCTGACCACAGTTGTGGCAACCTTGGCGTCAAGAAGGATTCTGTGAGTTCATGGTAATAATGCAATGACCACAGGAAGATGAACCAGAGTTAGAAGAAGCTCAACTTTCCCTAATAATGGCACCAGAATGGGTAAGGTGCATATCTTGCAACAATGTCTTTATGCTCTTCATAGAAGAGAGCATAGCTTTATGGGCTTTGAAGTGAAGGCACAGAAGTTGGTTAACCTTGAGGGCTTGAGCGCAAGCCATGTAGGCTTCATGGGCTGTCAAATTTCTGCTTGTAATCAGTTGCTGTCCTTCCATGTAGAATCTGTCTGAAAACTTGGCTAGTGTCTCTTTAGGCTTAAAAGTAATATGCATGAGGGCATTCTTCTTTACTTCCAGGATAAGGTCACCACCAAACTCATCAATCAGAAGCTTCTTCATATCTTCCCACATCTCAATGGAGGGTAGTTCTGGCACAACTACCTCTTGGCAGGTTGGGTGTAGACAGGTCAGAATGTGTTCCTTCTTGACGTCGTCTGAGGCTCTTTGCATGGCAGTTTCATAGATAGTTGGGAAAGCTGCAATGGTTAAGGTTCTGGGGCCAAAGACTTGCTAAAGGTAGGCTTGAAGTGAGTTTTGGGAGTTGGGCCACCATTGTTGCTATCAAGTACGGTGATACGCAGGGAAAACTCTGCCTCAGATTCCAAGGGGGGTTGTCTAGCCCATAGCTGGTAAACACTTTCTTCAAGGGTGTTAAGAGTCTCAACAGCACGGGCCCCGGTATTGCCAGCTTGAGTGGTCTGTTGTGCAGTATTATCTAAGTGTTGACCTTGGGTGGTCACTATTGTGGAGAGTTCAGCTAAACGTGAAGTAAGGGATGGCCCCACTGAGAGGCAAGGGGCAAATCTATCATTTACAGATTTGATTACTTCCTTCATTTCTTGTACGTCTCTATCCAGCTCAGTGTGATCCCACTTTAATTGATCCACCTTGTTAGCTAGGGCAATATGTTCCCTAGCTCATTGGATTCAAAGTGCTCCAGATAAATCAGGGCAGCAGCCAATTTCATTGACAACCCCAACTGGACTAGCAGCAGTTGCCATCATTTCATGTAGGGCGGCAAGTTCTTGCTGTAGCTCTGCAATTTGGGTAGTCAGTTCAAGAACCTGGGGGTCAGGTTGAGGCGCCTCAGCAGGAGTCCCTGACTGCAAGTAGTCAAACGTAGTTCTCAAATGGCGTCACATATTCTCTGCTCCCTATCCACCAAGTCATCAGAAGGGGGGAGAGGGCGGAACATCTGTCTTGGGCGTAGATAGCTCATTTACTTGACTCTGGAGTTTGGCTATGGCAGCAGCGGTGGCCACTCTTTCTTGCTCAAATGTGGTACTGAGTTCATTAAGACTGCTAGCAGCAAAGTCTGCTACCTGCTGTAGCTGCTCAAAGGAATATGTACTGAAGGCATTGAGCTGTTGCACAATTTGCTCAAAGTCATTGAGATAAGCATTTGAGGTGGAATCCACCTGAGCTTGCCAGGGTTGTTCTAGCTGGTGAAACTTGTGTAGACGTTCTCTCACATATTCAGGGATAGACTGGTGCATTTTTGTAATAGAATTAACCAAACAGACCTGGGAGGTGACAGAGTTGCGTTGATTGTCAGATACCAATGAAAACAGGGAATGAATCCACTGTTAATAGGCAGCAAACTGGTCCCAGTGATGAGTAACCGCAGCTTGCAGAGACAAGATTTCTTGGATGTGGAGCCCCAACACCATTTGATGGTGGGCCAAGGCAGGCTGCACAAAGGACAACATTAAGTGCTCAGCGGAGCCAGCCGCTGAGAGGAGATGTTATGAAAATTGAGGAGCCACAATTAATTTGTAGTATTCAGCCCGGCTGAACTGCAACTGAAGGCAAGGGATGGCTCCTTCATGGGCTATCCCAAGGGCTACCAACATGACTTGTTCTAAGTCAGAGGTACCCATGGGGTAAGCAACTAGGTGGGGACCATTTCCAAAGTTCAGTATTGTGGGGGTAATAGGCTGGTCAGCAATGTCCTCTTCAATAGGAGGACTGGTAATTTCAGATGAAGTCAACTCTTGTATAGGCAGAGGCAAAGGACCTGAAAACGTGGATGTGAAGGGGATAACCAAGGGGCTTGCAGCCCCTGTAGTGAGCACCATTTTTGTTGTGTTCTAAGGCGCCGCACAGACACACATCAGGAAATCCTAATCTTAGGATTGGATTTGTACTAAGTCTTGGTTAGATGACAGGGAAGGCAAATATGTTTACCTTGCAACCCTGGAAGAATAATCTCTACTAGTTGTGGCTAGAGAGAGGCGCAGAAGTACAGAAGACACAAAGACAAAAATGTGAATAGAACTTAAGATTTATTGGGTATAAAGATTGTGAATATATACTGTGTAGCTTTACCACAAAACAGTACATGGACGGTAGGATCACTTGCCACCAGCATTAGTGGGGCAAGTGAGTTGCGCAGGGATCAGGAAACCAAACATTTGTACTTACTGAATTGGTCATCAACTCATTTTGAGTAGCAAAATTGAAAGCAAGAGATTTGTCCTCAAAATGGCCACCAAAGGCAAAATTGAAATACTGTGAATAGCTGCATTTACGACAACTGTTCTCTGCTATAGGCAACCCTGGGGAGATCACCTACGACCAATACATGACGAGATTGGCAGATATGTTAATTAAGCCTCATGCTGAAGCTTTTACAGAGACTACGCTGGCCAGAAAAAGAGAATGCCAGCAAGATAATTCCAACCACCGCGCTCTGCCTGAGTTCAAGGTTGGCACTTGAGTTTCCTATCACAATAAAGTAATAGGAAGAGCACACAAACTTGACACCATTTGGAAAGGCCCATTTGAAGTCATTGAGCAAACAGGCAAAGACGCCTATACCATCAAGGATGTTTTGGATGGGCAACTCATTAATAGAGTCCATGCAAGGTTCCTAAAACCTTTCCACAATTTCTCCAAATAATGGCATCTAAGTAGCTTTCTATATTTCTAAGAGAATATAAATAAAAAATTTGAACTTGATTTTATTGGGAAATAGTGGAAAGAGGCAAGGCTAGAAATTGCCCTCTTGGCAGTTATCATTGTCATTGCTGTCTTCTTCATCTTTGTCTTCTGTCTCCTCCTTGTCCTCATTGGAATCCTTGTCTTGATTGGCCGGGCTGGCACGTCAAGGCCCGGGTGTCACCACTGACATGTCAGGCTCTTAGTCCCCAGCCAGAAGCACCACATCACGGGGTAAAGGTTCAAAGGGAAAGCACTGGCTTTCTACAAACAGGAAGACAGCCACACACAACCACAACTTCTTATGGGTAGGAGAAAGGTGCAAAAAGTTAACCAGGGGCAGAGGAATGAACTCAAAGTCCCAGTCAACCTTCCAGAGGCCACCCTCAAGGGAATAGCCACACCCCAGAATAATGCAATCCATGATGAAATCATCAATGCAAAGATACTCATCTTGGAGTATTGCCTTAATGTTACCAACGGCATTGCAGAGTTTTTCCCAGTGCGCAGCCATCCTGGAAAAGCTGCCCTGGGGAAGGCAAAGGTCAGGGGTCAACATGACATTCCCACAGAAGACCATGGCTTACACCGTGGCTTTACAATCCCCATTGTGGAAGGCATCCCAACACTGGCAGACCACCTTGCCAAGACAACTGTCCCGCTGATCACGGTTATCCACCTGCAGCTTCTGATAAATTGACAGAAACGGGAGAAGATGCTGAAACCAGGATTGAATTATCTGGTCAGCAATTTGGATGACAAACCCTCAATCCAAGCCATCCACAGGATCACTTGTACAAGAGCAACAAGGTCAATAAGTTCATGGCTTAGGCGCTCTGCCAACACCTCATCATTCATGGAGAAGAAGCCAAAACTTGAGGAAGTGATATGTGCCTTCAAGTCCTGCCAGGGTCTCTTCTGAAGGACAACAAAGAGGAATTAACAACACAATTTAAAGCCAGAGAAAAGAACACTGCAATCAAAGTTGGGCATATCAATCTGATATTGGACAGTTGGTAGGTTGCCAACTGGAGCCTGTGAGGCCAAAGACCCTTGAACCAAAGCCCAGTTATCAATGGCTGCTCCTCTGAAGTAGCCAAGGAGATTTCTGTGCCCCACCAGGTTGGATCTTTGTGGGCTGGCTGTTTGGACGGGGACTTGGGTGCTTGGTGCGCCTGCTTATTGGGAGGCTCCTCATGACTCATACCAGTAAATATTTTACTGGTATCCCTGTCACAAATCCCGTGAATATGTGCCTTCTTGGCATCATAAGACATGGCCTGAAACAGGGCCCAATCAGAAACCAACATGGTAGCAATGATGCTAAGTGCATCAGTCACATGGGAGGTATTGGAAGCGTTGGATGGTTGCAACATGTTGATTGATGATTTTTATCTTGACAGTATTACTAAGTCAAGTTGGTGGAAATTTCAGGAATTTATACTGACCTTGTTCTACCTTGAATATCTTGGTGCCCTGCAAAGCCATATATTGGAGAAGCTTCCAATATTACTAGCAGGCTTAATTGATCTGAGAAGCCTTTGTGAAGTAGATCTGGATCATTTATTACAAGAACAACCAGAATACTATAGACTCCAATTATAACTGGTTCCTGATTAGCTAGAGTTATTCCAGAATACTTTAGCAAACTGCGGGTTAGTTATTATGGGTTTCTCCAAGGATCAAAAAGAATGTGTCCAATTTGCACTAGCAAATTGCTAGTGCCACTCCAAATCCATGCAAGAAAGGTCGCCCAGGAACAAAGTGTCATGCGCTAAAAATAGAGCCATAAATTAGCACTGCCACTGCCGGCACGCTAATAGATTATGTATTACTCTATGGCCATGAGTACCCAGTGCAGGGTAATATGATATGGAATCCCATGCCATTGCATGGATGCCTAACTCTGGGGTTAATGCTGGCAGTCTGGGGGTGAAAAGACTACCAAGCAAGAGTTAGATGCGCCAGATGATCTTATCCTGGCAAGAGAGCGCTGGCTCTATAACATCCCTTCCATTGGAATAATGTAAGGCAGACAATAATACCAAGATCCTACTGTAGAACCTTTTCACAGTAGAAGAAGATATCTGAGTTCAAAGACCATTGTCAGTACTCAAAGAACTAGCAAGCCGCCTGCATAGAAAGCCGCTTGGAAGTTGCCTCCCTTGGACATTGCTAGCTGTTGCCTTTCCAAGGAAATACCAGATGTTTCAAGTAACGCTTGTTGGCATACAATCTAACTATCAATACAATGACTAAGATTACTCAACTACCCAATAAAGAAAATTTTAATCAGACTGCCAGGTCTGAGAGCAGAACCAAAAGTTCTGACATTTAATATTAAAATATTTAAAATTAAATTTTACTATTAAAATTAAAATATTACATATTTCAATATTAAAATTTTAATAATTAAGATAAAAAATTAAAATAAAAAAATTAAGTTGCAAGGGAAGATGATTTATTAGGGGGATGCAAATTGCTAAGGGGGGATGTGATTATTCTGGGGAATTATACCCCAAAATTAAATTTAAGCTAGAGCGTCTAATTGGATCCACATACTTTTCTGTACGTGGTGGACAACCCTGGATGCAATTGCTATAGGGGTGGCGCCCTGTACCCCAGTGGTTGTTGAACGTTTTTTAAAAGGAAGGGGGTGAGTGAATCAATTAATATGTTCTTTTCAGGGGAACAAAGTACCCAATCAATGATGCCAATGCAAAGGAGTTGTACAGGATGTGCTCAACTGTCCTATACCCCTGCAGTGTCTTCTGGTGTTTGAGTGCTAAGCAGCATATATTGATTTGAATAGGTACATCCTCCAACTTTTTGACATTGGTTTTTAATATACAATATAGGAGGATTCCCAGGTATACTGCAACGTGAATTCTTTGCAAGATATATTTTTTGGAGAACATGCACAATTTTTTGAAAACTTGAACTAATCTATTGATATAGGATGTTTGATTGAATTTGAAGAGGGTTCTGGAGGGCGCCCAACTTGTATCAGTCCCCCATGCCCTAGCAAACAAAATGAATAAAGGTTTAAATGTGTTCATAAGGACTGCATCCCCAACTTTTGTTTTACAATGCCTTGAATACTTCAGTAAATTTTTCAGTTTTTAAATATTCAGTTCTTATTTGAAAGTTGGTTTTTATTAGGTTTTTCATATTCATTGATGTTTTTTAATGAGAATTGTTGAATGCTTCCATATATATTCATCAAAGTTTAGTTTGACATCCCTGCAAATTTCATTCATCTCTTTGAAGTTGATATTTGCTCCTATTTTGTATGCTTCCCTAATTCACACCAAGAACCCCGCGGGCGGTAAACATTCTTTAGCTCTAGCTTTGATATTTTAAAAATTATTCATATTCATTTGAATTATTTTATTTATTTGGTTTTTATTTATTTGTTTTACAGGGGCTACCAGTGACTGGTAACCCCATAGAACCAACTTGGCGTAAAAGCCGCCACTTCCGCAACCTTGCCCCCATCCTTAGTTATAACTAAAGTAAATATAAGTAAAACATAAAAAATACTTACTAATTCTTTCCCCTGTGGCCCCCTCAGCCACAGGTGCTCCTTCAATAAACTTTATGAGCGTTGGCTGCTCTTCATTTATTTTCCTAGGTTTTATTTTTCTTATCTTTCTTGCAACTTGCGCTTCTTCTTGATTTTCATTTGATAAATTTTCAGTATTTATTGAAGTGCTCCTGCTTCTTGCTTGTGTTTTGTTTTCTTCTGTTTCCATTTGGTCAGTTTCCTCTTCATTTGTGTTGATTTCCTTTGAGATTTCATTTCCTTCAATTAGTTTGATTTTTTGAGTATTCTTTCTATTGGTTTTTGCAAATTCCCACAAGTTGTAACTTTCACTTTTGAAATCTAACTGCTTAAATATTTCCTTTTGAAGATTTAAAATTATTTCCTTGTGTTCTTTGTTGACCATTGTTCCCAGGCTATTTTTTGCGGTTTTGTTTTGCTGGACCAAGGCCCTTCCCTCATTTCCTAGTTGATTTACCACAATTTCCCTTATGTTATGTTCAAGCTTGACCACCTTTTTGGAGAGCTGACTTCAATTTGTTGATTAGGCTGTAGATATTTGACATTTTGTTTGAATCACATCAAAAAACTGGTTTTTATAGTACTATCCTCAATGCATGAATATTTTTCATCCTTATTAATAACTTAAATACCATAAATGTAAAGTTATATTAGTATATTGCAATTAGACATCAACTCTTGATATTTAGACATTGTGTTCATAACTCAATGCAATTTGTTTAATAAAATTCATTGTAAACTTGGCCTTTTTCATTGGAATTTATTGAAATGGATTGTGTTTATATTAGAGAGCCATTAACGCTTAGTACAAATATTGATACATAGTGCATTTTACAGCCTGTATATTTACCTATTGGTAAAATTCTGTAAACTTTTCAGTCAGATTTTGCAAAGTAATGATAATGTAATGGATTAATAAATGACTGTTTATTATCATTACTTCGCAAAATCTGACTGAAAAGTTTACAGAATTATTACCAATAGGTAAATATACAGGCTGTGAAATGCACTATGTATCAATATTTGTACTAATTGTTAATGGCTCTCTAATATAAACACAGTCCATTTCAATAAATTCCAATGAAAAAGGCCAAGTTTACAATGAATTTTATTAAACAAATTGCATTGAGTTATGAACACAATGTCTAAATATCAAGAGTTGATGTCTAATTGCAATATACTAATATAACTTTACATTTATGGTCTTTAATTTATTAATAATGATGAAAAATATTCATGCAAATAATTATATGTTACTGTATCAGATGTATACCATTTTATTAATCATATGGAATGACAATAATATAAAAAATATATTATTGATTATGAAGTGGAAGAAATAATATCAACTTCAATAAGTTGTCACAAAGAAAAGATTTATTTTACTCATCAAAGGACAAGAAGGGGAGGGACTAGCCGGAATGAACATTGCCTTCATCTGCGCCTGTGAAAGGGACAGCATCAGAGATAGTGGGGGGATTGAAAGGCGGGTGGTTTGATGGGGGGTTGGGGAGGCAGGGTTGGTTGACTGGGAAGGGGCGACAAGAGCTGATTGCTTCAATTGCTCAAATTCTTCTTCTGTCACATATGCAGGCTTGACAAAACAGAAGGATAGGTGAGGGGGAAGGCAGGAGTCCTTTCTGGACTTATCACTGTCACTTGCATAAAAAATGACAAGATCTGATAGGTCCTGGACAAACACAGAAGAGAAAAGCTCATAACCCTTATCAATTTGGGTGCACAGTTTGTTTTAGGTGGCAGGCTTTAAGCGCCTGAGCGCGGAACCAAAATTGTAAAGACATACATCTGTAAGATGAATGTTGGCGTGATTGGTGGGGTAGGACTAACAGGTATGCCTCGCAGCCTTGATTTCTTGGGTTGTCCATTCCCCTCTGCTCCATCTCAGCACTCAGTACAACTGTGTACACTTTTTGCTGTGTGGCCAACTCCTCCAGCATGGCCTTGAGCTCTGTCTGGTAGGCATACCCATCTGCGGTGTTTGATATTGCAGAGTAATAATTGACACCCAATGGGGAAACCGCCAATAAAACACTGACAAAACAATACAAGATTGAGCTGGGCTTGTACACGTCAGAATGGATACACTTTTCTCCATAATCTTGAATACTTGCCAAAATGTTGGCATATGAAAGGAAGATTACGTCAATACGGGCCCTCATTGCCCCCTCTTTAACAAAATTAATGATAGTTGAATTGTAGGGGTTGGTATCCACCAAACTGGGACCACCAAGAACCTGACTGGATAGGATTCTGGTGGCAACCACAACGCTGTGCATCCACAAATTTACTGTTCTCTTATTGGTGAATATGCCATGGAGTCCCAGCTGGAGACGTACCTGGACCAGGGGCATCCGCAGGTCACGTTCCATGATGGTCATCATAAGGGGATGGGCTGTGTCACCTTTGGGCAAGTCCAGGCACCAGTT
Organism: Entomophthora muscae; assembly: GCA_014839935.2. Taxonomy (NCBI): domain Eukaryota; kingdom Fungi; phylum Entomophthoromycota; class Entomophthoromycetes; order Entomophthorales; family Entomophthoraceae; genus Entomophthora; species Entomophthora muscae. Next base: position 48,545 of record QTSX02005216.1, on the reverse strand, counting down.
GGAGTCTTCTTGGTAGGGGGCCACAGTTGGTGTGGTCTTGCAGGGTTTCAGCCACAGTGGACTTTGCAAAACCCATTGCGGCTGCAATTTCCCCAAGGGACATAAGCATCTGTTGCTTTTCAACCATTTCAAGAACAATCTCTGGAGTGATTATTTTTCTTCTGCATCTTGCAGGCTGATTGGCTGGAGGCAGGGTGTGTCTGCCTTGAGAACCAGACAGTGCTATCTGATTGGCTGTTTCTGGATTCTGGCTTCCATTAGTGGCCCCATGGCTCACTTGGTCAAACTCCAGATGCCATTGTTGATATGTGATTTGGGTTGGCGGCTGCCTGTGCGTGATGTGCAAACAGGGCCATGCTTAAGGACGCGGGAGAAAGAACACACTCCTGGGTGGTGCTTGCAGAGGGGCCTGCAGTTTGGGAGTGGCCATAGAGTGAGGCTTTACTATTAGAAGACCTAGTGTAGCCCTGCATGATTCTTTCAAGGCCAGGGAACAGCTCATTTATTTGGTTATTATTGGAAGAAGACATAATAAATTTTTATTAAAAAACTTAAACTCAAAAATAGGAGTGTATATTTTAGTCAATTTTATTGTTAAATATATTAATTTTGTGAATAGTAGGATCTAAATTTTAGCTGTACTAAAATGGAATAGGGTGATTTTTGAGAATGCCTATGATTCCTAAAAAAATTAGCAAATATCCACTCTAGATCATTTAGCATTCTTTTTGAGACACCCATAAATTATATTTATTTCAAATTCCTTGCAATTATGATTTGAAACTTGGTTTTTGGATTTGATAATCCTGCAATTTCAGATTCATTAATTTTTACATGATGTCTATGATTTTTTTGACATACAGGAAATCTCACATTGTACATTAGAATCCTGCATTTCTGATTCATGTATCCTGCATTTGTTTGCTGAGTTTTGTCTTTTGTTAGTTGAGTTATCTGCTCAAGGGATTCAAAATTTGCCAATTTAAATAAACCAAAAAATGCTGAATTAAATGGTTGATTTTATTAAGTATTTTATTTTTCACTCAGCTTAGTTGCTCGCAAAAGTGATTCAAAATTTGGACCAAGGATTTGACAATCCTGCATTTTTACGTTCAGGTTCTGAATTTACAGTATGTAGCCATCTTATTGCTTTTAGATCACCCCTAAAAGCCATATCTCTTCACTGGGGCTGCAGTAGATCAAAAACATGACAAATACAGCAAATGCTGTAATTTTTGCATCCAAGCGGTCCCATTTTTGTTTTTAGGGTTCCCTCATGTCAGGGGAATCCAAAAATAAAAAAACAGCTGCAGATGACTTTATTTTTTCCAGAAATTACAAATCATATATATTTAATAATTTTTTGTATGGGAATTCAATTTGAACTCTTATATTTTATAAGCTTTAAATTTGAAAGAAATTTTTATTTTTATTTTTTTTAAAACCCCAAAAAAATATCCTCCTATGGATGTGTACAGCTGCAATTCCAGAAAGATTGTAGCCAAGACAATTTTTTGGAATTGTTTCTGGATCTTAAACAGTTGGATACCTTTTTATAAAGCAGCCACCATTTAATATCTGTCATAGCCCTACTCTGCACCTGTGATGCTTAGGATTAATAAGGTTGGAACAACAAACACCAGTTGGAAAGTGATTCATGGGCTGCTTAACAGTATAAAGCAACTGGATGAATCTAGCCAATAAATCAGGGTTAGGACAGTCACAGCAAGTGTATGATCACAGAGCCACAAACCCATTTTTACAAACTTTTTAGATCAGGTCACAAAACAACCTGTGAGGATTTGTTTGCAACTTTTAGAGACAGTCACAATTTGTGCCTTGCTTCATTGTGTAGGCCACAAAATATAAAAGGAAGGTGGTTTCCAAGAATAAAGCAGATAATTTCTTTTTATGCAAGGTACTGGATGTAACATTAGAGTTTTTTTAGCTCCTAAAATTCTAATTTTTAAATATAAGTTATTAAGCACTTTACCTGTCAATATTATACAATGATGGTTCTGATTATATCACATTTTCTTTTAGTTAGTTAAAGTGTAACACTTCTTCATTTAAATTTATAAAAATATATTATTGACCAAAAGGAATAGCTTGCATGAGACTACATGATTATTATTGATCATAATGTTGTAACTGTGCTGTTTTAGCAGAGTTACAAGGGGAAAATATTTAGAAACCAGATAATATTCTTTATTGAGAGATAGTAATTATATAGTCATTGTGAATCAAGGATAAGAGGAACATGATTGTGTTGATCACACAGCTAGATGGTGAAGGGGGTGGCTTGATCCTAGTAATGAATCAAGCACCAAAATGAAGTATCCACCGTAAGGAATCATCATTTGTTCATGTTGTTGGATTTGGAAATTCAATTCAACTTCCTAGTTTGGCTTTGAGTGACTGGTTAATTGAATTGGGTGTCACAAACCTGCTTACTTGGAACCTTGCTGGCGGGTTGAGCCTGCTGTTTTGACAGGGAGGTGGCCTGATCCTTGTAATGAGTCAAGCGCTAAATCAAGCTATCCACCACAAGAGATCATTGTCTGGTCATGTTGCTGGATTTGGAAACTCAACTAAACTTCCACATTTGGCTTTGGATCATTGGGAAGTCAGGCTGTGGGTCACAAACCCACTTACTTGGAAACTTGTCAGGGGGTCAACCCTGTTGTTTTGACAGTAACACAAAGCCACTTTAGATTGTGCTAGGTCACAGGAAAATTCATGCAGATATGTTTTGTGGCTTTTGGAGTAGGCCACAAAATATAGCAGGTAAAAATTTTCCCTGTCTACTAAATCCACAAAAAATATAAATAGGTTATGATATGGCTTAAAGGTCACAAAATGATCTGTGACCAACCATCAAAATCACACAACAGTTTGTGAAGATTGAAGCTTGGTCACAACACAATTTTTAATAATACTTGTGCCCATCTCTACTCTAAAAGAAATCCTTGATAGCTTTATCAAATTGATTCAGGCAAATATATACCTACATGTCATAGAAATATTGCAACTGAGCCTATTTGGGTCAAGCAATTTGAGGGAAAAACATAAGGGCAAACCAGGAGGAGAAGTAGTGATATATTCTTTTGCAATATCAAGCATTTCTATTGATATTGATTGCCTCTAAGCCACAGGTGAATATGATATTAAAAGTGCTCTTCTTCAATGTACACTCCTATTGGGTACTTTTTTGCTAATTGATTTATATTTTTATAAAAGGATAAAAGCCACTGATGCCAAGCAATATCTATACTAGAAACTTATCTGAGAGAAGATTGTGCAGAATCTCTATGTGATATTAGCTACTTTGCTTTTCACAGCTGTTAAGATGGACACATCAAAGTCAAATCAAAGCAAGCTGAAGCTATACAAAAAAACAAAAATGTTAATTAAACACATATTTTAAGCCAAATTAGCATAAATTCAGCTTTTAATCAGCCAATCAAATCAAATATATAACTTCCATATTAGAAACGCAATACATCATAGTTGTCATGGCTGGGTATAGTATCATACCAAGGCGACATGGGAGGAGTCCACCCTTCAGGATATTTCAATACCAAAGCCCAATACAGGAAGGGCAAGGAGAGAGACAAGTACAGCATACCAGCTGCAAGTGGACGTTAGGCACTAAGGTGAGGCACTACAACCTCAGCAAGACTAAGGATGGTCAGAATGATCATTCCATATCTGCTGTGGTCATAAGGGATAACCTCAGCAGAGGGTTGAGGGATTGGAGGAGGAGTGGGAGGGATGTAGTTGCTGGTCTGTCCAGGGCTGGGCCCTGGCTGGTAGTCCATGGTAATAAGTTCTACGTTTTCTACTAATGGAAGTGCTGGTGACTGAGCTGGTTGATATGGGGTTGTCCAAGGTGATAAAAAAATATGGGGAAGGAAGGCAAAGACTACTCTGTAGACCATATACTTTATTAAATGTTGTCTGTGTCTGTCTTGATTGCAGGGAAGTGGTTTTTATACCACTCATCTGATCTTCTTTGGAAGCAACTACTGGCAGCTCCTTGGAGTGCTCTAGTAGTCCAAACTTTGGTCACAGGTACTTTGGGGATGAAGGTGAAATTCTTGAGAACAAGGGATATGGTCCCAAGAATCTTAGACTGGGTTGGTGGAGGGAAGTTCTATGAGCTTTGGCCATTGGATTGGTTGATTGACTCATGGCTGGGGGAGAGTTCTTAGGTCTGGGGTTGGCTCATCTGGTTTCATCTTGAGATTGATCAGATTACTGAAAGCTAATTGATGACTAATTATATCTGGCTTAATCATTAGAGGCCGGGATTGCTTGGCAGTTTGGACTTTCTTCTGGGTAGAGAGGTTATTATTTGCTGATGGATACTCCTGACTGATTGGCCTTTCTTCTATTCCTGACCCAATGAAACAGTTTGAAGCTGCAGGCATTGTGGAGTTTTTAATGGCTTGGGAATTTTCTCTGGCAGGATTTATTTGATTGACAGGGGAAACTGAAACATCTTCCTGCAGATGATGCTTCATGACATCAGTAGGTGAAGTGGCATTGAGTTTTGAACTGGAAGGTTGGATGGGGACAGGAGCCTTAACTTCAGGGGAACTGGTTGGCTGGGGTGGAACTGGGACTGGTTTACTTGCCAAGTTATTCAACAGAACCAGTTGATACTGGATCTGCTGAACAACCCAGCAAAAATTATTTATTGTTAGGTGGGAGCCACCCAGCTCATTTATGGCATTAGAGCTGGTGGCTCCGCTACCGTTGGGGACTGCTAGCCCCTCGGGCTATTTTGTGAACTGGCCCTGGTTGTATCAATAGCTTTTGTTGTTGAAAGCATATTGAAGCTGATCTCTCTTTTGAGAGTTGGTTTACACCCGCCCTGGTGGCTTGTGGGCGGTTTGAATCCCCCAGCAGGTTTGTGTGGTTGCCCGCGTTTTTGCTTTACAGCAAAGGTTGCGGGTTCAACTCCTGAGCTCAAATTTTTAATGTTTGCGGCCCTTAAAATATTTGTGTGGTGAGATTCAGATTTCAAAACAAACAAAAAAAACTCAGCTATATCAAATTTCCTATTACTTTTTGAGACAAGTGCACAGAAGTTGCACTCTAATGCAAAACTCACACACAAAAATTAGAGCAATACCAAATCAGGTTTGTAACACCATACCCAAACCATAGAAAAAGCAAAGTCAACCCTATCTAAGTGCCAAGCTGTCTAAATAAATATGTTTAATCTGAAAAAATTTTGGATGAAAATATCTTCAATACTTTTTTAGGTGTAGAGATTGGGTAAAATTGAAGAAATTTATTAGCAGCAAAAAAATAACAAGAGTGGGGGAAATTAAATCATACAAAGGAACTTAGTACACATAAACAGATCTTATGGCATCTTGAGTAACAGTTTGGTATTCAGAATAGTATAAATAGTCCAAAATAAAGTTTAATAAAAGTTAATAGTAGTTTTTATCTTCTCCATTAGAAAACTCCACACAACCCAAACAACAGGCAAGTGCACCCAGCAGAGAGCGCCAAGGTTGCAGGCACCCAAGAGGGTCTACCAACAGAGCCCCTATATTTGGTAAAGATAAAACAGTTGATAGCACTTCCTAGAACAAGGAAAATATGATAACACAAACCCAGAGCCAGGCTATTTACACTGGAAGAGCCAGAAGCATCAATCTCAAGGTCCTAAAGCTTACTAGAAAGGTACAAAAGGTTACTGCATCCATAACTGTAAACAACAAAATAATTGAGTGAATTTCTCTTGTATACCCACCTGAATACTGCAAAGATGCCCATAGTGCAAGTATACATAAGAAGTGTGAGGTTGTACTTGACACTAGATATGACACTTATGTGAGTGAAGGGGATATAGAGGAAGAGAAAGAGCCAAAATTCTATCACACTGTAAAGGGGAAGAAGGTGTTGAAGAAGGTCACCAAATACTATGTCTTGGTTCAAGGACCCCAAGATGTTCTAGAAGTTAAAAATCAAGAAAAAAGGAGACAAGTTCCTGAGGAGAAACCAAACTTACCCAATAATCCCAGGGAGGTGATTCCTGTATAGGGAGATGATAAAAGAGCAACTGAAAAAGTTAAATAAGTAAAAGTAAATAAGAAACAAAACCAATCTTTTTTATCTAGACAAGTTGAAAAAAGAGGTATAACTGCTACTCACACTTTACATATAACAGACCTTCTATATTAATTATGTGGGGTATATTTTTTACCAGTTGGTCCCAACTCTGGTAGCACAAAAGGAGATATTAGACAGATTAAAGACAGGTTTCCCTGTACCACTGTAGCAATTGGGCAAGCTTTAATCAGTAGAAGGGTATTTCACATGAAAGGGTGTGGTGCTAACTGCAGCCCTACAGATCAATATTAACCCTTTTATTTTACCTCCTGCATTCAAGAGGCCCTTTTCTTGCTGATATGTGGGTATATACAGAGAACGCCTTGTCAGAATCTTCCTCAAATAAAGCAGATCCAGGAGGAGATTAAGTTCTGTTTTCTAAAGGAGTATGCAATTTCCTATTTGATAAAAAAATTATTATAGAACTAAATGAACTTACCTCTGATTTTTCTGAAGTTATGCTGCAGGTATTAAACATCTTGCAACACAACAAAGATACTGATTGTTGAGTTTATACTTCTAGGAAGTATAATAAAAAAATAAAGGGGTATATTAAGAAGAGAATGATACTTTATTGGATATGAATATAGAATATTATATAGTATCATGACAAGCCACATGTTGTCAATGTACATCATGGAGATCATGGGGCTTATCTGAAGAGTGTTCCTCTTGAGTCACTAGGCTTAATCAAGTTGTGTTCCATTTAGGACCTAGATTGAGTGATCCCTGTCATAGATGGTTAACTGATAATAGTGCCACCAGTTTATTAACTGGGCAGTGAACCACTTGGTGAGCTGCTTGGTGATTTACTTGGGGCTTTAATTCCCCAAGAGGGAGTAATCAAAGATGTTGTGACATGGTTGTATTTTTATGAAGCTGTATCAAGCATCTTATCCGTAGTTAGAGGCTGTTGTGAATTGGGCCTTGTGGACGTCTTTGGAGTTAATGTCTAGAGTTGCTTGCTGGTAGAGTATGGTTGCAGGCCTAAACACAAATTAATACAAGTCCAATGACTCTGTAGTCATTACCTTTAATTCTAAGGTAACAACTGAGTAGAGTATAAAGGCAAGATGTAATATGTGAAAGTATATTCATTTGAGGGAAAGAAAGGAAGTTTATATACTTGGAGAGCTGCACAATGGCTGCAGGAGTGTTAACACCTGCACAATTGTTTGGAATATTACAGTATCTTTTTATATCCATCAGGCTCTTGCATCTGCATTCCTTCCTTATATAGCTGATCTGGATAATCCAACAGGGAAGACTAAATGTGCATTACTCTGGAGTGGGTTGCAGTTACAGCTACCCATTACAGAAGTTGCTAGCAGTTCCTGAACCTGATCCATCAGGATGTAATAGGTTGGCCAAAATTCTGTAACATCTGAATTACAATCAGGAATGCAAATCCGTTGGATCCAACGGATTTGAGTGCAAACAGGAATAGACTTGATAATAAGGATTTATTCCACTGATAGTCTTGGCCATTATATCCATGCAATCTAATTTACAACAGAGGCACACCTGTCTTGTACTTAGTTCATGCAACCCCAAAGTTTTCCATATTCTCAGACACTAATACATGTCCTGGGTCAAAGCCAGGTGCCAGCTAGATGTGGTTGTCATTCTCCAGATGGGGCAATTTCTTGGACAGTAGTGTGTACTTAGATTGCATGGCTGAAAATTCCTCCAGTACTTTCCCTAAAACCAGGTAAGCATCCTCTCCATAGATCTTCATATCAGCTGGGATAAGACCTTTCTTAGGCTGATACCATTCCCTGAAAATTATTTTGAACTCTCCACCTATGAACTCCTTCCCTCTGGTGGCAATCTCCAAGTGTTTTTTCAATCTTTCACATTCTTCATCTGAAGTATTGCTTGTTGCAAACCTCCTGCAGCTCTGGTGATAGACATCTTCTTCACCTGAGCTAGGGTAGAAAATTTTATGAGTTTTATCCATTAGAGACTCTGCACAATTTAGGATAATGGCTAGGGGTCAAGATAGGTGTTTATTGTACTCAGAAGGAAGATTGTCAGGATTGACAATTCTTCCCCCTGGAAACCTGGGCCCAAGAGTATTATTTGAACCCTGACCCTGGATTCCTGCAGGTCGCCAATCCCATGGACCAAGGGCCCACCTGCCCGTGTTTTCCTGAGACTGAGCCTCTGCAAGCTGAAGCCCCTGCTAAGTCCCAAAGTCAGAATACCAGCGCAGGTTTGACTATGTGGTTCCCAAGGAGGAGTTTCTCAAACTGCCTAATGAAGGCAGAGAAAGTTCCTCTGTGAACTTCATGAACTTGAAGTCCTCTCAGGTGAACAATCAGATTCAATTGCCAAAGGAAAACATTGGTTTTAGGCCTAACCCCGCAACTACAACCCAAAATCAAGAAAATTGAGTGACCAATATGAGAACACCTAGCCAAGGTTCCATTTTGCTGCTCCTGCACCTGGGCCCCCTGGCCACCCGCCTGCATTTTCCCCAATACTTTGATGAAGTCCCTATGGAAAATACTAAGTTTGGAGGCAGGATGCTATATATGCCTATAGATTCTGCACTCAAACTTTATTGTTATTCTTGAATAAAGGTTATGTTATTTTGGCTTACCCAGCTACTGCCTTATTTTGTATTTGTCATCTATCAGTTCAGTACAAGATCTCCTGGCCCTCCTGCCTCTCTGCCCGCAGATTTCTGTCCTCCAGGTGTTCCCTTTGGCCCCGTCCACTTCACAGATTATCTTTTGAAGCCTGAATATAAGGACTACACCCCAGAGAAAATACTTGAACTAGATCCTTTGGCCCGCATACAATCTGCAGTTAGATACAGCTATCAAGGCCTATGGATATTCTCAACATCCAAATTGTTTAGAGGAAAGTTCAGCTACCTTCCTGCTTACAACCTCTGCATGGAACCTCCTGTGAACCCCAAGCCTATGCCCACCTCCTCACCTGACCTCCCAACTGACCACACTGGCAAGCTATTTGGGATTGTGTACATCACCCTCACAGGGGTGATTGACACCATAATCCTGGCCGCCTGCCCGTGGTCCTGGGTGGGGAAGTCCTTCTCCTACCTTTTAAAGTTATCTCCTCTCTTGTGGTGTTCTTTACCCACAAAAAAAACCCGGCCCAAATTACCCCAAAAAACAACAGGCAGCTGCCCAAGACTGGATCCCTGACAAATATCTTCTTATAAACCTTCTATAATATAGTCTTCTTTAGGAGGAATGTATTTGGATTACCAAGTCTTAGATTCCTTGCTTTATCTCTTGGACTCATTGTACTTGGTCTTTTTCTCCTTGTCTTAAGTCTTGAGTGTCCCCCTCTATGTCTTGAACTCCTTGTCTTTGTTCTTGAGCTCCTGTTTAATGTCTTGGAGCACCTATGCTGACCTTTGCCTCCTGCTTTCCTGGCCTCTAAGTTCTGTGCTACCCTTCTCTTGGCCTTGCACTTCTTCCCTGATGTCTTGGGCTTCTGTTTCTGTCTTGGACTCCTTGTTTGGCTTCTGTATCTGGATCTCCTTGTTTCAGTCTTTTCCCCTTAAATAGCTCCTTTTTTAACCTTTTTCCTTTCTGATTCCTTTATTTTTCAGGCTTAGACTATACAGTTTTTCCTGCTCTATAATAAATTAAACTTATTTACTTACTTTAGCCAATAAGAGCAGACTTTTTATGTCAAACCCCTTGTTTTCTAGTCTTTTCCCTTCTGTTTAACCAATGTTTTCCATTGATAAAACAGGCTTTGGCCTGTAGACAATCAGGCATCTGGATTGGACTGTTTGCCCAAATGGTTTCCCTGTTCTACCCCCTCCTGGTTTGAACCTGTTGTATCCTTGCTATTGAAAACCCATGGCTCTGCATTTTGAACAGTTTTCCTATTTTCCTGTTATGTTTTTCTGTGTTGTTTCAAATGATTTCCTCTTATTTTTTACTTAGTGATTTTGAATTTCCAGATTTTGCTCAACGTTTTTCTGTGTTTCCCCATCCTGTGTCAATTCTTGGCAAAACTCAAAGTTGCCTGTTGCTCTGCTTATGCTCCTCTTAATGCCCTGGCCAAATTCTGGCCCTGCTTTTGAAGTTTCCTCATACTGTTACTGTCTTCTCTTGCTTCATTCTTTTTGTTTAAATATTTAATAAATTCCCTCTTTAATTTTTACATTGATTTAATTATCCATTTCTTTTTTATCCTAATTCTTTTTACTTATTTATTTATTTTATTTAATTTGTCACAACATCATTGATTACTCCCTCTTGGGGAATTAACGCCCCGAGTAAATCACCTAACAACTCACTGAATGGTTCACCGTCCAGTCAATAAACTGGTGGCACCATTATCAGTTAACCATCTATGACAGGGATCAAATAATCCAGACCCTAAATGGAACGCAACTTGAATAAGCCTCATGACTTAAGAGGAACATTACTCAGATAAGCCCTATGACCTCCATGATGTACATGGACAGTATGTGGATTCCCATGATACTATATAATCCTCTATCTTCATATCAAATAAAGTATCATTCTCTTCTTAATTTTTCCCTTAATCTTGTTTATTATACTTCCAATAAGTATATACTCAAAATATTCTTTATTTATTCTCTTTTAATTTAATTCTTAAAATTATCTTTATTCTTTCTGTTTATTCTATATCTTTAAATCTTTTCTCTCTGTTCTTTATCTCTTTTTAGTCACTCTTAATGGTCTTTTCCAAGTCCTTTTACTCCTTCTATCTTCTAATCCCTAACAATGTCTTTCATCTGAGCTTCTCTATTCTGTTAGTCTCCATCAGTCAACACCTCAGAGTCAAGCAATAAGTCTCCACAAGTGAATCAACTTAGACTGGACTCCCATCAGTGACCTACACCTTAGGCCATCAGCAACAGACACCCCTCATGTATTTTCATTGTTTTCACTCATTTAAGTGGTTAGTTTGAGCTTTCAGGTTCAAAGTAACCAACTTCACTTCTCAGAAACTTCCAAATCATCAAGTTCTGCGGCTTTTTCCTTAGGCAGCCATCTCAATTATGGTTCTGGGAATAAATATGCTTGTCTAGTAGCTTCAATACCCCTTAAAGCTACCAGGAAGAGATAGAAAGAGAAACTTTACCCCCAGCCCAGGTAAAGTTGTCTAACTGCACACCTCCCTAAAGTTGATACTAGGATCTCAGAGCTTCTTTGGTGCATCATTTTCCAGCTAGCCAGGACCTTCTTACCATTTCACTACATGAACTAAAGGCCAGCTTTCTCCCCTTCCCTGTCTTAGATCTCCTATCTCTCTTGGCTCAAGCCATACACATCAATAAAATAACCAGAATTTACCTGTTTCTAGACATTTAATCTTTATTTTGGTCAAAACAGCCCCTTCCTGCAAAATGCTTCCATGTGGATTGTCACAACCTTTATTGATTTTTTTCAGAGCAGATACTATATCTAATTGTTTACGTTTTTATCATAATACTTATGTGTATAAATACTGAGGCCTTTGATGCTCTGAAGGTTACTATCAAGCTTGACAAAGCACATCAGTACCTGGATGGGAAGAACATTACTCCTGGATACAGCTCAATAGAGTATATAATCTAGGATTCAACAATATTGTGTCATGAATGTTTCTGAAATTAGACCAAAAATCAATATTGCCATGGTAGGGCATGCAAAAAAAGCTGAAAAATAAAAGCAGCAGTGTTGGCAACTACGTCTCAACTGAGTCTAATGGTGAGCCTCTTGGCTAAGTTAAGAACTAGAGCCTACCCTCTCTCATGACAAACAGACAAACCTTTCTGCAGCAGCCACAAAATCTTGATAGTAGACATCCTTCCAAATCTGAATCTAGAAGTATCTAACCTTCTGGAAATACAACAAAGACAAGTATTCCTAAACCTACTGCAGAGAATAACTCAATCCCCCTAGGTATTCCTTCTGTTCCCAAAAGCCTACTAAGGCTATAAATACCTAGCACTTACTTCAGCAATAAGCCTATCATTTCTTTCTCTACACATATTTTAATTGAGTGTAATCCTCATAAACTTTAAGGAACTTATTCTCAGTTTATAAGCTTTAATACTGTTGCCAAATCCCAGTTAGTAGATTCTGCTCCTAGGTCCCAGCCATTGTTTTAATAATTATAAACAATAGTAGCTGTTATTTCTTCATAGTGCTAACATTATATTTTCTTCAAAGAGCTGGCACAGTCTTTTATTGTAGCCATCTTTATCTTGTGAACCCTCCCCAAGAATCCAACAAGAATTTCCCCAATAATGGGAAACTTCCACAAAAATTCAAAATATCAAATTTGGATTGAAATTGGATTTCAAATTCTGAATCTTGCCCACCTGGGGCTTCACTGCCTGTCTGCCAGCTGGCTGCAGACTGTTCAACCAATTGCTAGGCCTCCAAAGGCCAGCTCCTGCCATCCACTCTCCAGGTCTTCCCAGCCTGGGCCCAATAGCCCACTGGGCAACTCCCAGGGCAATCCTGAGAACCCCAAATTTGAAAGTTGTCAAAATTGAGACACCCAAAATATTAATTTGGGCCTTATTTCTGGGACCTCATATGCTGGCCTAATTTTGAAATTAGCCAAACCCAGTCCCTATTTAAAAGGTTTGATCAAATTAAAGCCTACATATATGATATATTCTGGAGATCCAAATTAATTAAGTGAACTTTAATGCTCCAAGAAGAGCTATCCCAATCAAAATGATGTTGATTTGACCAGCAGCCAAAATGTTGGGCCTTGCAAATTCCAGAGCCAGCCTAGAAATGGAATTGGTTCTGATTCTAAGCTTTTGGGGTCCCAGTTCAAACTTTGAATTGTTTCTGTACCGCAGTAATATTACTATATAAGAAGTTCAATATCTTAATGATAGGTTATGCTATCATTGAGAGAATTCTCTCTTTTGTTCATCACATAAAATAGGCTATAATTTCCAGAAAAAGTAACTAGTACTAAACTACATCATCAAAAACAAATTCCCTTCCCCAGAAGAAGATTAATCATCTCATTTTTTCTTATGTACTCACAACTTACCTAGGGTTTGGGCACAACCATCAACTGCTGATTTTGCAGATCCTATACAGGAGACACCAACAACTGATACTTCAAAAAGCCACCACAACTAAACTCTTAATAGAACACTGTCTGGTCCACCCTGGTGTCTCTTTTCTCCACTACTTCCTTGGCCACATAAACTGCTATGTATTATTCACTGACATACTTTGCTGTAAATTTTGATCAACTAACTGTCCATGCAAAGGTCTTCTGTTAGCTGATGGCAGTTTACCCTATTGTCACTATCTTAACATGACTTTAATTTGGCAAATTTCTTCCTCATCTTTCCGGATTAATCCCATATATTCTTGGGTATTGCATCCTGACAGCCATCTATGGGATGACTGCTCCACCTAAAAAAATCTACTGACCAATCAGATCCTTTTTGCCTTTCTTAAGATTTTGGGAAATTTCCTATCAAGGGTGCTGTGTTTGGCTCCTGGGGATGACATCCAGGAGGACACGGCAGGAAATCTTTATAACAAAAATTTTGATGTTTGAAGCTAGCCTTGGGTTAGCCTCAGGGCAAAATTAAGGGCATGTATCTTAATTTCCTGGAATGCAAGATGAAGAATTCCTTTTGGCAAAAAGGAAAGGAAAAAGCTTGAAGAATACAAAAGCCACCACAAATTTGGATAAACTTGTCTTTATTAGGAGAAATAATTCTACTTAAATGGTAGACAAGGGGCAATAATCACTCAATAGGCAGACAGAGTGACAGAGGGAATCATGTTGGGTTGAACTCACACCAGGAACAGTCAAAGTCAGGTAGTATATTCTGTAATGGGTGGACATTGATGTTGACCCATTTAAGAAAGGCAAGGAATTCCCAAAGTCAAAATTGAAACTGACCAAATCTTTGCACATGTCATTATTCAAAGGCCATATTGAAATAGCATTAATGGCACAGTTTTTGACAAAGGGGAACAGACTGCATATGCCCTGGCTGTTAGGGGTTCAATTGCTCTTCAGATGCAATTTCTGGAATTCTGCTGCACAATTCCAATAAATCTTTATTGAACTCTTTTTCTAATCTAATTTTTAATAATGAGCTCAGAACAAATAGATTAAATAAATATGTTTTAAAAAAACAATTTATTAAACTAGATATTTTATTTCCAGTACTATAAATATTACCTAATTATATAAATTTTACATTAATCCAAATAAAAAAGATAATCTTGTTATTTTAATCAATTGGATGTTTAGTAATATATGCAGATATTATCATTAATGACAATTTTTACCCTATTATCAATCAACACACTAGACAGGGATCAACCCATGGCTGTCCTGACCTGTGGGCCACTAGCTCAGTTGCCCATTTTTTGTGGCTGGATTCTAAATTGAGGTTTTGGATTCCATCACTTCCAATAGAAACAGAGTTAATGCTCTAAATAAGGCAACTATTAGGGATCCTGATAAGAGTGGAGTTAGACCCAGAACAGCCTGATAATTTATGACTTATGCCAACCCAGTGGCCTTCACTGGGACAAGTGAGTCCTGATTTAAATCCTTATACATAATCTCTAACAAGGAAATACATACTAACAAGGATTAAAACCTGCAAGGACTTGGCCAGAATGTGCAACTAAATAGTGTAATAATTCCCAAATTAGTTGGGAACACTAATGAATGTGTGGATTTTAAAAAAGTCTTGAGTTCTCAAATCATCTTGCGGCTATCATTCCCTGACCCTGATGCCCAGAAACCTAGAGGGCTGGGGCTCAAGAGATTGTTCCTGTAAAAGAATATATAAAGCCCCCTGACATTAGATAATTGATATTGTCATTTTGAAATAAAGAGTAATTAACATTTGGTTCTCTCAACTATTTTACTATATTTCTATAGCTTTCTATCATATGAATATCATACCTAATAGTCTAGTCACACATGTTGATAGTCTAGCCAAACTGTCCAAGGACCCTTAGCTCAACTATTTTAGACCCTCTGGCTTACCTTAAAGGCTAGTACATCTTACAGAGTATCCCCTAACCCATACTGTTAGAATTTAAATTATATAGTATCCTTTTTTATGAACCCTTGGCTCTAAAAAGAAACCCAAAAACATAAATAGAGAAGGGATTCAGTACACAATCTAACCATGGGTATTCAACAACAAATACAACTATTTACCTGCATACTTGGTCCTCATGAAAACACCTCCCACCCCAAAGCCCAACTGCCCACATTTTACTGTGCCTGCCACTGAAGCACCTTCCAATTAACTATATGGAATTATCTATATTACCCTAACAGATCTTATTGACTCTATGGCACCATCTGCAGGCTCTTGGTCTATGTTAGAATGTTCAGCCTCATATTATGACAGAAATGATAGGATAGTAACATCCAAAATAAAAATGGGATGTATAAATATCCATATCCAAAAAGTATTAAGGATGAAATCAAATATGGGTAAAAATACTGTTTAGTGTAATTTTTAAAGTTAAACTTAGGATTGAGCAGAATAAAAATTATAACCATAACACAACAAGTTGCAGTGCTTGGGAGAGGAGCAAAGAGTCTTTGGAATAGAATTAAATACATTGGGAGATAGGCGTGTCCTCCTATTCCATTTCTTCTTTGGGGTGCTCAATGTTGGCAGAGTTCAGGGATAAAAATTTGTGGGACATTTTCACAGCAACTGGTAACAAGACAGTTAAAAATCAAGTTAATAGGAAGTTGGTGTCAGGTATATACTTCTTAGAAGTATTTTAAATGAGATAAAGGGGGAAATTAAGAAGAGAAGATACTTTATTGGGTACAAGTTTAGAGTATTATATAGTATCATGAGAAGCCACATATTGTCTATGTACATCATGGCAGTCATGAGGCTTGTCCAAGTAGTGTTCTGCTTAGGACTCAAAATTTTCAATCCCCATAATAGATGGGCAATTGATAAGAGTGCCACCAACTTAATGATTAGTTGGGGAATCATTCAGGGAGTTACTTGGGGAACTAGTTTCCTGAGAGGGAGTAATCAAAGATGTTGCAACATTTCCCCCTGGGGTTCTAGAAGGTGGAACCTTGGGAATTTTCTTGAGAGTGCTGAGAATTTGGGCTTTATATTGATCCAGTTTTGCATTGGGTACAGGAAATCAAGAGTTATGTTGTGTTGTTCTTGCTTTACACAAGCAGAGGCGGTCATGATGCATATGCTTGAGTTCTGTTTGAGAGCCAATTCCTTTGATAAGGTAAGTATTTTTTGGTTTGATTCCCATCATGATTCCTGGTCCTCATAATCTTGGGTCTAATCTGTGAATATTGTGATTAACAACCCAGATCTTTTCCCTGGCTTGGAAGTGTTCCTGTTGTAATGAGATTGCTTCCCTCTCAACCCTTTCTTTTTCCTTGTCCTCTTGGTCCTTCCTAGTGCGCTGTATGTCAGGGTCATTGTTGTCTGGCACTTTCTTAGGCATAGGTAACTGTGGTCCTGACTTAGTGCTAACAATGACAGGTTTATGTCCATAGATGAGTTCATATGAGCTTTTTCCTTTATTGCAGTTAACTTGTGTTCTGCACACTATAAGTGCTGTTGGTAGCATGTCAACCCAGGCTTTTGGGTCATTGGTAGACAACTTACTGAGGGCTTCCACAAGGGAATCATTTAGTCTTTCAACCCTTATGTTTGCTTGTGGGTGATAGGGGCTGGCCATGGTGTGTTTTATTCCGTTTTTGGCAAGGTATATATTGGTTCCAATGGCTTTGAGTTTGGTTCCTCCATCTGTGATTAGGAGTTCAGGTTTCCCAAACTTAGCTATGATTTCCTTGAAAATAATCTGTCTTAAATTTTTTCCTTTGTGTTCTTTTGTGACTTTTGCTACAGGCCACCTAGTTGCATAGTCAATAGCTGTGATAATGTACTTTTTGCCTTTGTTGTCTCCAGACATTGGTCCCACAATGTCCAGTGACCACACTTTGAAAGGCTGTGTGATTTACACTGGTATCACTGATTTGGTGGTGCCTTGGAGAGGGCATACTTTTTTTACAGACTATATATTGGTCTAGTAATTCCTTGATGTTGTCCAGCATGTTGGGCTACCAGTAGTATGTCTTGAAGTATTCATGAAAGTTCTTACTATGGGTGTGCTCCATATCTCTGTGGTATCAAAGATCTGTGTTAATCTTCTGTGTTGACAGGACGTAGGATACAGTATTGCCACTTGGTAGTATGTGGTGTAAAGTACCATATATATTTTTGAACAGGTGTTTGTTCTTGAGAAATTTCTCTTGGATGTCCATTGGTGCACCAGGTGGGAACCCCTCTTGGAGATTTCTCATTATTAACATGGGCTAATCAGGGTCTCTATCAGTGAATAGGAGGTGTTTACAGTATAGCCTTGACAGGGCATCTTGAGTAAGCATTTCCTTGCCTGTTTTGTATTCAATTATCATGGGGTACCTCTGTATGAGGCTCATTCAGCTTGTTGTCTAGATAGGTGTGTTGAGTCTTAAAGAATACCAATGAATTGTGATTGGTTAGCACTTTGAATATCTGTGCACTTACCAGATAAAATCCCCACTTAATGAGGCAGTTTATGATGACTACCAACTCCTTGTCATGTATTAGATATCTTTTTCACCTTCAGATAGCTTGCTTGATTAATACACCACAGAGATAAATTCTTTTCTGCAGTTTGAATTTAGAGTACTCCTCCTATTGTGTAATTGGAGGCATCAGTTTCTAATTTTTACACTCCTTTACAATTTGGGTACTGTAAGATAGGAGCGGTGATTATACATTCTTTTAGCTGTCAAAAGTGTAGATCTCTCAACAGTGTCCATAAAAGTTCTGTTGTTTTGCCAGTGATTGTGGATAAGGGGGCAGCCAAGGCGCCCCAGTCAGGGATGAATCTCCTAACATAGGCTACCATGCCTAAGAATTTATGGAGTTCACTCTTATTTTGTGTTGCTGGCATATTGATTATGGTCTTATTTTCTCTGAGTCAGGCTTGACCCCATTTTTACTGATAATATGGCCTAAAATGGGAGTTCTGTTAAAAAGAAATTGCATTTGGAGGGTGTGGCTATGAGTTAATTATCTTGGAGGGTGTGGAGGACTAGGAAGGCATCTTCTCAATGTTGTTTCTTAGTAGGGCTGTATATGATTATGTTGTCAAGATAGGCAATCTTCCTTTTTCTAATGTGATTTTTACTTCATTAATAAAGGTCATGAAGGCACTTGGGGCGTTTGTCATGCCAAAGTTAATGATGTCACATTCAAACAAACCATACTTAGTTTTAAGCGCTATTTTGAGTATGTTCTCTGGTTTAACCCAGATTTGGTGATAACCTACTGTCAAGTCAATTTTTTGAAGAATTGGGACCCCCCAGGGCATCAAAAAGGTCATCAATCAGGGGCAGGGGATACCTGTTCTTAATTGTGACCTTGTTGAGCGCCCTGTAGTCTGCAACCAGGCAGAGTCCTCCATCTTTCTTCACTACAAAAAAGACAACCATGCCAAAAGGAGATTTGGTTAGCCAGATGAGTCCTTTTTCAAGGGCTTTTTCCAGATAGGAATTTAGTGCATTGTCCTCTTGTGGTGTTAGGCAATAGATGGGGCGTGCTTTTGGAACACTTACTTTGAGATCAATTTTGTGTTGAATACCTCTGTTGGGTAGTAATTCTGGCAGCTTTTCTTGGAAGACAGAAGGGAATTTTTGGATTAGCTGTTGTCAGATTGGGTCTTGTTTGTGTGAGGTCTCTAAATTTTTAAAGTGGATAATTTCATACATGCAGGTGTTCTAATTAATCTTGCTGGGGTCCTTTTATTATTCTGTTTCTGTTATTTTTACAAACACATGGTCTCTCATGAGTGTGTCAAGGTGGGCTGGATACATGTGACAATGATATCTCCTTGCTGTATGGTGAGGGTAGTGCTATCCCAATTGATTTGAGGCTTGGTCTTTCTCATCCAATCTAGACCAAGCACTAAATTTTACTCAGGAATTGGGATGATTGGACCATCAAGGATTGTCTGTATGTCCCCTATTTGGGCCCATAAATTTTTTGCCTCTCTGATGACTGATGTGCTCCTGTTGTCTGTCATGACAACTCTCTTGATGTTACTTTGGATTGTGGGTAGTTTCATGAGGTTGGCAAATCTTTTGTTGATGAGGGATTGGTCTGCTCCAGTGTCAAATAGTGCTGTGCCCTGATATCTGTGAAAGCTGAAAGGATAAATGAGAGGTTTATTTCCAGTTTGGGCAAAAAACAGTATAGGATTGCTGGAGGGTACTTGGATCATGGTGATTGATTTCACATCCTGGTCCCTGTACAAGTCTTGCAAGGTGGGGGAGGGAAGCTCGCCTAAGCACTCCCCTGAGCTTTTCCCTCTTTGGTAGTGTTTTCAGTACCCATTGGTTAACCTGAGTTGTACAATTTCCGCCTCAAGGATGAGATATAAGCTTGGCTGTTTTTCTTGTTGGGTTGAGAGTTCTTCTTTGCTGTGGGACTCTCTTTTTGTTTGTTAGTTACATGCAGGTTGTCAGATTTTGTGCAGCTCGTTTCCCTTTCAATAATACATCTTGGAGGTTCTTGCAATGACTCATGTCAAACTGTCGTTTGATGTGCATGGGAAGGCCATTGTAGAAGTCCAGTTGTGTTCCAGCCTCATCAAAGTTGGTGTCTGAAGCTCAATCATGCATGTCTTCATAGGCTGTAATGTACTCCTTGATAGTTCCTGTCATTTAGGGGTTCTGAGTTAAGTCATGATCACAATGTCAGAGTCCTTTATGGCAAACTTTTCTAGGAAGGCGTTCTTGAACATATCCCAGTCTTTGTTGTGACTAGGGTATTGATTGAACCATTTTCTTACAAAGCATGAGGCAGCCCCAGTAACATGTAGAGCAAATTTCAATTGACCAGAGCTTGTGGTGTAGCCTACTTGTGTAAACTTGTTTTGAGTGCTTTGGATCCAGAGATTGGTGTTTTTACAGTGTAGTCCTGAGAATGTTCCAATTTTTGCATAGTGTAGATGTTGAAATACAATGTTGGGTATTTTGGTTGCTTCCAGAACTGGCAGTGAATTCAGGTCTCCTTGTTTACTGAGGAAATTGTACTGTTTGGTTGGTACAAGGATATTTTTGAAGACAGTAAATCTTGTGGGGATGTCCCAACCTTCTTTGTATCATCTCCAGACAGTAGGGAGTACCATCTTCTGGTTTCTTTTCTTTGGAGGAAGTTATCCTTTAATTTGTGTAGGTGTGGATAGCCTACCTTTTTACCACTATTAAGTATATACTTCTAAGAAGTATATGAAATAAAATAAGAGGGGAAATTAAGAAGAGAATGATATTTTCTTGGGTATGAGTTTGGAGTATCATATAGTATCATGAGAAGCCGCATATTGTCTATGTACATCATGGCAGTCATGAGACTTGTCAAATTAGTGTTCTGCTTAGGACTCCAAATGTTTGATCCCCGTAATATATGGGCAAATGCTAAGAGTGCCACCAAATTAATGATTAGTTGGGGAATCATTTGGGGAGTTACTTGGGGAATTTTTCCCCAAGAGGTAGTAATCAAAGATGTTGTGACAGTGGAATAAAATGCCCAACAGAAAATGCATTATAGAACTTCAAAAACAAATGAACATGTAGTTTTTTGTTTCATAAAGTTTTGTTAGAACTTGTAGGAAAGACTCAACTCTTGCAAGCTGATTGAAATCAAAACTGTGTATATACCAAACTCAACTAAAATGTTCATTTTCATGACCATCATATGACCTAAACTCAACCAAGCTTTTGATCATTACCAACTATACTGTATTCAATTAGATAAAAAACCTTTGGTACTGTTCTTATGACTTTATTTTGTTAATGATAGTGTAACATGTGACTTGGAGATTACTTAACTTATCTCAACCAGTTTCAACTTAACAGAAACCCCTTTAACTGGTGCTAAAGTGGCTGTCACCTGCTTTCTATTAACAGTTTTATTTAGATCATTTAACTCTGTTAACTTCTGGGTTGTTTTCCTTTTGCCTTTGGATTTGAATTGGGACAGATAATTAATGGCATTATAGAAACTATTGTGACACATTTTTCATCATGTTAGTGCCAATCCTATGATGGGCCATGCCCACTAATACCTTCAGTTGCCCCAGCTCCTCAACCAGCAGCCCATATTACAGTACTTGATATCCTGACAGAGATGTATAAATTGGAATTTACATATAATAGTCTCTGCTGTGATTACAGGAAGAATATTTACATCAATGTGTAGCAAATCAAAGAGAGCTTTAGGCCCAATTAGACTGCCTTGCTTGATGATGTGTTTAAGCTATCCAAAAACCTCCTTTATTGAACTTGGAAAGGGAAAAGGCAGATAAAAAGGTGTATTGGCCCTGTGGCTAATTACTGTAGTCAAATTTCTTCTCCTATTTTGATTATCAGGAATTTTTTAATATGTACCACTTTATGAAATCTAACATTATCCAATACAATTACTTTTGTTTCCTAGGTTTGTGCACCTGGATCAATCAGATAAATGCAATGAAGCTCCTTCTATTTTGGGAATCTTTGATTATCTGGTACATTCCAATGCCCAAGTAATCAAGAAAAGCTACCATCAATTAGACCACAGCACAAACAGATTCACACCTGAATAATAATTTTTTGGAACCCTTGGGCACATAGCTATGTGCATTGTGCATGGACAATGTGAAGTAAAATTCATTGATACAGTAGAGTTTTACTGTGCCCTTGTCCTTTGGTACAGTGTAAATCTTGGTATATTTATGATGGGTCTTAATGTTCATTGGGATATTTGAATTTTATGAAGATTCCCAATATTTTTTCCCAAAAAAACCTCAATCTTCTTACCACAAAATAGTAAAACAGGATTGAGGCCTCAATTTCAAAAATGGATTTGATCATTGTCTGTATATTTGTCAGTTCAAGCTGGCAATTTTGGGTACTGTAAATTCAGAACCTGTTGGGAAAATGTGGGATTTTCAAATTCTTTTGCATAAACTCACCAACTTAATGGAGTGATTTTCATCCTAGAACAACTTACTTTTTTATATAAAAGGATGAAAAATATTCCAGTTAGTTGGTGAGTTTACACAAAATAATTTGACAATCCTGCATTTTTCCCAACAGGTTCTGAATCTACAGTAGTACATTGCTTGATTACCCAGACATGATTCTTATTCAAGATGGTCAACTCATGCTTGGGTTTCTTCATGTGAATAATTCTGCCAGTTTTCAGGTATTTACTATACAGCTTATGTGCTATTTTTTCTAATACATCAACAGTTGCTGCAGCCTTCTTGTACTCATTAGTGTCTTTGATCAGTTTGATGATGGTCTCATGGTTGGAGTTTAGGATTTCAGTGTACTTGGGCTTTTTGGAGTTGAACAACAACTCATTGGGTTCTGCCATGACACAGAGCATAGGCACCTGGCTGTAAAATACTTGACCTTTTTTAGCACATGCTGCCCTTTTACAGTTTTATAATACTATGGCTCCTTGTTTTTGTCTTGTCCTTTACCATCAAACAAATAAGACTCATATGCGGTATCCAAAATAGGCTTTACACTCTCTATAATGTTGGCAGAAAAATCATCCTGGTGGTACACAGAGCTGTACACAAAGAACACACTCTCAGTAGTGGTGCTGTTCACTGTTCTGGTTGTGGTGACTTAGGTGGCCTTTTTAGGAATCTTTGAAACTCTGGGGTTAATAACACATTTTAGGCCATTCTGGGTACCCTGAGTTTGTTACTATGCCTTTGTGACTTGGGTTTCACTCCCTGACTCAGAACTACTCTGTCACAGACCATACCAGAGTCTGGCTGGACTCCCACAGGGGAGGCAGGCCGGGCCTGAAAGGCCATGTACAAAATTGGTGCAATACTGACTATATGATTCACAGCAGTGGCTAAGGGTCACCAACTTCCAGTATGAGACACAGCTTGATTGGCCAGCCCCAATACAGTAATGTAGACAATCCCCAACTTATCGAAGTATTGGGCAGGGGGCGTGTTGGGCAAGGGGGGAGTAGAGGGGATCTTCTTCATGATAGCCAGAATTGGGCCTCTATAATGGCCAGGAGGAAGATTCAAGTGGTGAGGGTGGTAGAACTCCCAGTCAAAGGTGCAAGGTGGCTTAACCAGGTGGGCAGGAGCAGAGCCAGGAGGAAACAAATATGTGCAGTTGTATTATGTAGTAGATTTGCAAAGAGATGCAAACAGAATGATTATATTGGTGCAAATATAAATCATTCCTGCAGGAAAATAATGGGTTCTGGGCATAAAGTTGTTTATTTTAATATTTCAAAAGTGAGGAAGGCTTCTCCTCTTCACTATTTATACTTACTGAGGAATACTTAGCATTTTGTGCCACCAGAAGCCTGGTGGCTTCATTTTTAGTGATACTTGAAAAATGGCTTAGAAATTGGGCACTGGGACCTGGGGGAAGCACATTGGCTGTTTCTTCATGGTCATGAGTTTGGCTGCAGCATGCCAAGATGCTACAGCTATTATTAGATCCTACAAGCGTTCAAGCGCCTGATCAAACAATTGAACAATTTCTTTTCTGATTTACCATTTCCTGATAGATTAGGGACCAAATTTTGTGTTTAATTTTGGTACCAGGATTTTGCGGCATGTGGGCCTTGTAAACCCCTGGCCATTTGAAGTCAGAAAGGGAGTTTCCTTCTAGGAAGGCAGTTGGAAACAGCTTTCACACTGTTGGTTGTTTTATATCCAGGAAGGCTAGCAGATTGTCTAGGGCATTCTGGGCCCTGACATACTCCCATATTCCACTTCCTATACAATGACCACTCTATTCTTTGACCCACAAGGACATCCAAATTTGTGATACACTCCTTCAGCTCCTTGACTCTGTTGTGATGCATTCATTTTATTATAAAATAAAAATAAAAAAAATAAATCACTTTAAATATTCAGTAGTTTTCAAAGCTATGGTACTAAGCAAAAAAAAACTCATCTGCAATAAAAATAACTCATCTGTAAACAAATCCAACTCAGATATAAAAAAATTAAAATCCAATGCATTTATATTAGTTTAAAATATATTTAGATTCATGTCTATTTTTTCTGAGATGCTTTAATTTCATTTGCATATGGGTTAATTTTGCTTACAGATGAATTGATTTTGCTTTGAGATGAGTTTTTCTTGATTAGCACCATAGCTTTTAAAACTACTGTATATTTTATTTATTTTATAATTCCATCCTAAAATAGGCACTCATAATATTACATTCCCAATTTCTGCTCTATATTATATATCTTAATTAGAGTGTACTGATACCAGTGTGTTGAGCAACTTGGGCTATTGCTGGTATGTTCAAAGCTACAGATAGATGTTAGACTTTCCAATGTACTCTACCTAATCCTATGCCAGAGCACTACAGACTACAATAGAATAGAACTTTGAATATAACTATGTTTATTGATACTGGAGTACAATCTAGCCAGCGGCTGCAATCTATCCAGGTGTAACTATGAACTTGTTGTTATCCTTTCAGGCGTCTGTATCAATATATACTGCAACAACCCTTGTTCTTGTCCTTTCAGACAGTTCTCAGTGGCTACCTTTGCAATAGGTCTATCTTTGCTGGCTACACCCATCCTGATTGGCTGTTCTTGGCACGTGATATGCTACTGGCTTTAGCAGGCGTCTATGGCACTTCAGCTACAGCCTACTCTCTTATTGAGCTAGCCTACTGCCATTTATTGATTGGCTGTATCTTACACGCCTATTATTGCACTGGTAAACTATGCCATATTTAGTTGACGCTTATAAATGGTCCTTAATCTGTCTTACAACATTGAAAGGTAGAATTCCAGTATTCCATTTGTAGGGCTTAATCAGTGGTCCTTTTCTGGCTGGAGAGCCTTCTGCTTATTTATTCAACGGGTTGAATTGGATATTATACACTGTATAATAGCAGACTTGATCCAATATTGACTTGTGGATTATCTGCTGTGTAATGCTGACCTGAACCAATAAGGAACTAATGTTACGCCGTGTAATGCTGATCTAAAATCAGTATTTCCTAGCCATTTGCACATCACTTGTTTGATATGATCATATACACCCTTCAGTCTTGGTGGGACTGAGTTGATACAACGTCAGTAGGATGGAATGAGAGGTAAACAATTGATGATCTGATTATTACACGCCATGTAATCAATGATAATCACTATATCGGCTAACAGTTATATGGTGTATAGTTGTTGTATCATTTATAATAAACTATTAATATATGGTTTATGATCACTACACATTGGTATGATGATCTGTGATAATACAAAGTATAATCATTGCATCTATCATAATAAACTAACAATTACACAGTGTATAACTGTCATATCAATTATAATAGACTATTGATTATATGGCTTATAATTACTACACTTAATAGAATATTGACCTAGTGATAATATGGTGTGCAACTTATAAAGATCTGTGTGCAATGATTAGCCTGATCATTTGTGGTCAATCAGCCTAATCTCACACAGTGTGAAAACTTATCTATTTTTTTACCTAAGATCTTTGTTGTCTGTTTTAGTTGCTATAGGGATTTGCTGATGGATTGAGATTTTCACTCCCATGCCTGAGTTTATTTCATTCTCTAACAATTTAATAAAAATATTAGCTTTGTGAGTGACTGGTGTCTTTTTTGTTTGTGTGATCATTTGTGTTTCTATTATGTTGTGAATTGTGATATTAACGCTATTTCAATATGACCTGCAAATTAAAATGCTTTTGAAGATCTATTTGGTTTCACTTTTGAACTTGACAGTTGCCCTCTTTCCTTAAATCAGTTGACTGTAATATACATGCTTTTTGTATTGTATCACCTTAGATATTCTGATCCTGGTACAAGTTCAAACCCAATCAGCCCCTTTGTCTATCTAGTGAACAATCCCTGCTCTCATTATACTACATAAGTAAAAAATTCTTTAATTAAAGATGAGTTTATCAACCTTTCTTTTGGCTTTTATATTTTTCAAGCCTTTTCCTTCCTTTTGCTAAAGGAAACTCTCTTTTATCCTTCTAGGAAATTAAGGTATGTTCATTAAGTTTGTCCTGAAGTCCAACCCAAGGCTAGCTTCAAACCTTTTGTATTAAAGGTTTCCTTGATGTGTCCTCTTAGATATTGTCTCCAAGAGCCAAACACAACATATTACTTTCAAATAAAAATTTTGGTATAAATCTTTTGTTTTGTTTCTGGACACTAGTACACATTAGTGCCCTTTTTCCATGAAATCAGCTTGTATTTTACTAAAAAAGTTGAATTTTGTTCTGAAATGAACTGATTCATTTAGACTAGTATTTTTTGTTTATCTCAACAGATCATAAAACTGGTACAACACACCATTTCAAAAACGCCATCTCAAAAAACGCCATCTCAAATTTAATTTGAGATGGCGTTTTTTGCGTTAGTGATTTTTAATCACAAAAAAATAAAATAAACAATAAAATAGTTAAAATTTACATATACCTTTATAATGCATCATCTTGAATTTACTCCATCTTGATTCCATCACTTTGAGTCAGATTAATTAAATCTTATTTTGCTAACTTTATTTACATATGAAATCACTTAGTGTGGGGTGTATTTACGCCATCTTGACTTTACCTCATTTTGAATCACGCTATTTATCTTTAACTAAAATAAGCTTATACCCGAACTAAAATAAAGCCTGTTGTATAGTGCCAGAAGTTGTTCCTATAGTATTAATCTAAGACACTTATAATAAGAACAACCTAAATAGACACCACTATGATAGTCCTTCTAGTGATTGTCATTGCTGGGTAAAAAAACCAGTTTTGCTATATGTAATTTATAACTTTATTATACATGGATATGTTGATAAGGTTTTTCTTAATAAAGTATTTTAATAGTGATTTTAATATGAAAGGGGGTGATTACGCCATTTTGATTTATGTCACTTCAAACTCCACCAAGTTTCATATCACCCAATTGATTCAATGCGCACAATAGATAGGGGAAAATATGGGGAAATTACCTATGACGCCAGGCTACGCTATATTGATTCCCCCACCGTGATTCTTGCTTTCCACTTTTCAAAAGTACATTTTCACGTAAAAAACCATATTGATAAAAAATGTAAGAAAACATATGAAACTTTGCAAATACATATTTTTTGATCTCCTCTAAACAACTGGGTACTTTTTAACCCCAGTTGTATAAGCTAGTTTTTGAGGAATTCAAGTTTTACTCTTTGGCCCAGTTGAGGTAGCTGCACTGTAGATTTGTTAATTTAATATAAAAAATGGTCAAAAACACTATGTTTTTGAGCTACAGCACCTCAATTACATCACTTCAAAAACGCCATTTTGAAAGCAAGTTTTCAGTCAAAACTCAAAGTTTTGCCTACTTGTGTTAATAATAAAAAATTATTTTTACAAAATAAAAAACATTGAAATTTTGATTGTATGTTTTTTTAATCTCCTCTACAATTCTATGTAAAAAATTGATACTTTTATATTAAAAGCATTCTCATTTTTCTCTTTAAAAACAACCCCTAAATTGCTCATATTTTGATACTAATTCACTTTTAGATGCCTCCCAAGTCAACTGCCAAAGCTGCACCCAAGGCCAAAAAGGCCAAGACAATCCCAAAGAAGCAGCCTTCTAAGGCCAAAGCTCCCCCCAGACCCCAACTCTGTCACCTGAACAAGAGGGAAACAGTCCTACCCCTCCACATTATCTATTTGTTTACTCCCCCTCTGATCCTCAAGAGAAGTTGTTCAACTTCAATTGCCATTCTGACCTCACTTCAGAGCCTGAGGATGAAGAGAAGCAGGAGCCTGAGCCTGGTGCTCCTGCAGATGAGCCAATTGAGCTCTGGGATCTTAACTCCATCCACAATGTATGCAACCAAAATGGCACCTTTGCTGTACCAACAACATACCCTATCAGCTATCCAATTATGACAAAGAAAGGGGGTGCCGGGTTTGTCTACAAGGGCTACAGCTTCAGCTGTAATGACAAGAAGAAGCCCATTTGCCATCATCACTTCAAATGTGATAATGTTGGCTGCCCAGAAAGGCTCACAACTTATGGGTTCACCAGATTTAAGGCCCTTACTGTTAACCACAACTGCGCCAAGCCTTTTGACCCTCTCTATCAACTTATCCACTGGTTTCTTTGCCAGGTGATCCCAACCACAAAGGATCAAACTGCAGCTGAGGTTGTCAACAATGCGCTCCTTAATTTAAATGATACCTAACTAGCAACTGTTGGTGGCACCTCAAAACTACAGAGATATTTTACTGATCAAAGATATGCTCTGAGCACTGAAGGCGTCAGTGCAAGCTCCATTGACCAATTGTTCATTACTGAGGAGCAAAAACTATCTTGCCATGAAGAGTGATTCCTCCTCCATGATGATGGTCAACATGCCTCAGAGTGTATCATCTGCTTTGCAACAAGCCAGGATCTGTACAACCTCCTCAAGTGCAAAACCTGGCTTGCAGATGGCACTTTCTCCACCTGCCCAAAACTCTTTAGCCAGCTTTGGAATATCCATGGGCAAGTTAGAAATCTGGTTCTTCCCCTGGTCTTCTTTTCCCTCCCAAATAAGAAGCAGGAAACCTATGTCCAGGCACTCACAATTTTAAAGGCCAAACTAGATGAAATCCTCCCAACAATTGAAGAGGAGCCCAATGAGACTAGAGGGCGCAAGAAAAAATATATCTCCCAAGAAGAAGACGCTCCCACCCCAACCAAGAAAAAGCCTGAAAGCCTTCCCTACCACAAATATCTGGTAGTGGATTTTGAACAGGCTCAGGCAAATGCCTTTATTTGTGTCTTTAAGAGCTCCCCTCAGGGATGCTACTTCCACTTCAGGCAGGCACTATGCCGCCACCTCCAAAAGTGCTTTGACCTCCATGAGCTGGTCTACACTGAAGGCACCAAAGAAGCAAAGGACGTTTTTAATTGCTTTGCTGCCCTTACCCTTGTGCAAAAGGAGGAGACCAATGCCTTTTATGATGCCATCCTCTGCCATCCTTACATCATTGCCAACCAGGCAGCCTTTGCGCCCTTTATTGAGTATTTTAAGACTCAATGGGTTGGCATCTTCAAAGGAGCACGCCACATTAGAAAAGGCGGTGACTCAATCACCTGGAACTTCTATAAGCAGGTCAAAGACGGGTTGATCAAGACCACCTCTTCCCTTGAAGGGTGGCATAGCCAGTTTGCTACAAGGGTTAGGGTTCATAAGCCCAAATTCAATAAGATCATGGTCCACCTCAAAACCCAACAAGCCATCTCTGCCTGCCTCTTCAAGACTGGCATGAAGACCAAGGGTGATCCCCCAAAATGACCAAAGTGGTGTAAAAGTACACTGAAATCAGCAAGGTGGTCCTTACCTACTATCCCAAGGATAGCAAGTTTGAGCATCTCTAAGCTATCTCAGTTGCTCTTTCTACCAATGTTTGAGCCTATTTGCAATAAACACTCCTTTATTTGCTCTCTTATTTCCTTTAATTTTATCATTATTTTAGTTTTATTTAGTATTTGGTACAATTCTATGCTTATTTTAAAGTATAGTTTGTAGTTAAAATAGATGAAAATAGTTGTTTTTGGGATTATTTTAACTTTTGGGCTTTATGCAACTATGTTGCTACTAATTGACCCCATTTTTTATTGCAGATTTGAAATTCTGAGGCTTTTTTAAGCCTAGAAATGTTTTTGAATTTTTATTTTTGGGAATTTTTTGGGTAATTTTTGGAGTTCAAAAAATCTAAAATTTTAAAACCGTTTTTTCTTAGTCAAAATGCTGTAAATAAAAATGGCGTCTTTACTAATAAATCAAGATAGCAGAAATTTGAGATGGTGTATTTCAAGATGTTGTTTTTTGAGATACTGTTTTTGAAATGGCGTGTCCTACCCATAAAACTACTGTAGTTTTATAAATTTATTGTATGATGTACTTTTAAAATATTAAATGATAAACTTGTTTTGATAATTCCCTTATTTTTAAAAAGATAAAAGTCAGTTTTAAAAAATGGTGTTGTGATAATTTAATCATTCTGATCTCTAACTTCTTAAAGAGCTTCTTTTGTGTGCTTTATCACTAGTTTATAGTTTTAGAACTTTGTTTAAGACTTTTGAGTAGTTTCAGGGCTATCATTGAGTTATTTTTATAACGTCATTATAATAATATTTTCATAACTTATTCAACTTGGTAGCAGTTATATTTAGCTTTTTATTTAAAAGATATAGCACTAATTATATTACCTAGGTAAGTAGGATGATTTTACCAAGCTCCAGCTAGCTTCTGGCTCTAGGATACTCTTTTCAAAAAGACTGTTTCATAATAATTAAATATTAATTAACCACTGTTTTGTCTGTGGCGCTTAGAGCTGGAAGCTAACTGGAGGTAAAGCTGGACTGAAGTATTACCATAGATAAGTTTGAAATGATAATATTTCTCTAATTCATTTTGTAAGAATAAAAGCTCTTTAGTGCCAATGCCTTATTATTAAATATCTTTGGGATAAATCTAATTTTGTTTTTCTTTTATATTTTTTGTGATATTTTTAAAGGGTATATAAAATTTCGTGACATGTAGAATATACAAAAATTTGGTGGGTTTTATTTTGAATTTTATTAACGCTTAATCCAGATAAAAGTTTAAGCTACTGCGTATTATAGGGCTAAACAGGACAGCTATATTATATCACAATAGGGGGTTTAGCGGAGTGAATAATTCACTATCATCATACGCCAATGAATGAAGAAGCTTTTTCTTTTGTATAGTCAAAAATATATAGGTTTAGATGATAAAACTATGGTTGATTTATTAAAGTTGATTGGATTCAACTTAATGTCACAGTTCTGGGTTAAGACATTTCTGCTTAAAATCTATACAACCTAGAAAACATTTAATCAAGGATAAAATAATCGATCGGATTTGAATCAAATCCTCGCTTCTAAATAGCCCATAAAAGACTAAAAACCGATTCCTTTAATTCCCACAAGTCGAATGAAAATAATTTAGAGTCGATATAAATATAATTAACATAGCCCTCGGTTGTGTTGATACGAGTCGAGAGAAAATTGGCATCTCCTCCGGATAGGGACGGAATTTGGTTCTTAGAACCTTACCTAACCGCTCACACATTTGACAGTGTCTGAGTGATAGACTATTTGGCTCTGCCATCTTATCACGATTTTTTTGTTATATTTCTCCTCGCAAAGCATAAACCTTGAACAATAGCTTGATTTTAAAAAATCTTTATTTACATCATTTTAAGTTAGTAGCCACAAAAAAGTACCAATGAGTCTGTATTAACTTAAATTATAAATTTTGGAAGACTCAGAATTAAGATACTATATAGTAGATAGTAACTTTTTAAAAACTTGGTTAAAGGTCATCTAATGTTTATCTTAAGAGATTAAATTTATACAAAATCACCCTCTATTTAAAAAAGTGGATTTTTGATGCATGTTTAATATAGCAAAAAGCTCCCCATTTTCATCATATCTAATATAAATGCTAAACTAAAATCTTTTGTGAAGTAATGTGACTAAATCATAAGCCCTAATAAAAAGGCTTTAGACAGAAATTACATAATATATCTAGTATTTGGTTATATTTTAGGCCTCTTAAGCAGGCAATGTCTATGATAAACAATCTCATAAGACAAAGTAATTGGTTGTGAACATAACTTTAAAAGTATGTATCATGTTATACATCATGTCTGTTGAATATTGGCAGGGCAGGAAGATATCTTGTCAATTATATTGCAACTGAACCAATTATAATTCTGTATTAGATTGGGAAAGACAACAGTCCAGTAGAAAGGACAAATGATAGAAATAAGATTTATATTTATTGAGAATGGTGTAATTAATATATTATACTGGGAAGCCACAAGTTCACCAGGAGTTGGCACTGTGGCAGGTTTGGTATAAGGTTTTGGGCTGGGAATATCTTAAATGAGGGATCAGCACATGTAATTGGCAGCACTCTTATTTATGAGATATTGCCTGTAGTTTGATATTGGCAGCAAGGTGCCCAATCTTGTTATATATGTCATGGGGCATCTCTATGATTGCCCCCTGTGTATTGTAAGATATGTTGGTGGGAGAAGAGTTGATCTTGGTTGCAACACCCCCCTTGCCCCCTGTTTGTTGTCTGGTACTAGTGTTGTGAAGCTGGATGTACTGGTATTCTGGCCATTGCCAACACACACAACATCCAGTCATTGCCTGATTTGGCACCAATCCAATATTCAGTTCAACATTCCAGAAATGGCAATAAACCAATATCACATGACTTGTCCAGGTATCCAGCAACTTGAATCCAACTCACAAATGGCCTCACCCATATTTGATCTGACTTAGGTCCCCGCCACAGTGCAAGCTATATAAGTCTAAAGTATTATCCAATAAAATATACTCTCTTCTTCTTTAAATCCATATTTGAAGCTTTCCCAAAAGTCACTCCTCATCACTAGGGTCAGAATTTGTGGGAGATCTGTAAAGTTACATACAAAACCTTTCTGAGAAGGTACAGTGTGACAGGGGTGCAATCAGTCATGATGGAGCTTCCTGGTGTTACCTTAGGTGAGCTTGGCAATTAGCTGAACCAGGGAGTTGTTCAGGTGTTCTACACACTCATTAGCCTGAGGGTGGTATGGTATTTTGACAACTTGTTATAGGGAGTTTTGACACAGTATGCTCTCATAATGCTCCCTATAAAGCTCAGACCCCCGTTGGTGATGAGGCGCTTGGGGCGGCCAAAGCACACCAAAATCTATTTTCCAATGAACCAAGTGATGGTGGTTGCAGTGTGACTAGTGGTCACCCATGTCACTGGCCAACAGATAAAATAGTTAGTAGCCATGATGATATACTTCTGTGACATATCCAGGTCCAATCAGTCAAACTTACCATTATCTTGCCCTTGACTCTTATTGCCATTACCTTCCTATGACAAAGCTTTGAGGAGCTTTGCCTCCAGGGAGGCAATTTTATGACACAACACTTTATTTTCATCCCGCCAAAAAGCCATGATCTCAACACTCTTTTCTTCCCTTGTTCTTAAAGCCTCAATTTCACAATTGGCCATTGCTTTCATTTGTTGTAAAATCTTGTCAAATCCAACCATCAGGTTCCAAGAATCCCACACATAGATTTGGTTTCCTTGTGCGGGAGTCCCTTATTTTGAAAAGTAGTTGGAATACAATTCTTCAAACATAGCTTTTACTTCAATCAAAGCCTCCTCAGGCACAGTCTTGGTGACCTCCAGACTTGCCCAAGCTTCCTCCAGCAAACTTGTAGGAACTTCTTTTCTGGCAGCAGCAGTTTCCACGCAAATTACTCCAAATTTTGCTCTTTCAAATGATAACAAATAAGACATAACAATTGAAAAGTAATTGAGGGGAAAGCGTTGAAATTGACAATATCTCTTTATTAAAATTTAGCTATTTTTGCTTATATACCATTTGGGGCATATTTGGCTAAAAACCCCTCCAGTTCCTGAATCAACCTATGATTCATATCACATGGTCTATGACATTCAAGTCATCCAAACCTAGATCTTTCCCTAAAAGATTTCCTGTAATTCTCAGCCTATGAGAATTAACCTACAATGAGAAAGAGTCACCTGACACTATTCATCTCAATGTAACAAGTTGGCATGGAGCTTTCTCAGCTCCCGGCGCTAAAACCCTGTGGAGTATACATATTCCAAAACTCAGCTATCAATGTTCCAACTGGGAACCAGCTGATTAAACCTAAATTCCTAGACACCATTGCCTTTATTTAGTTATTGTTTCATTTAATGTTTTTTGTGTGTTAAAAACCCATTAAAATGCTTCAAAACTTGAACAAGGCACCACCACAGCGCTTTTAACCCAAATTTGGGGGTTTACTTATGGTTAACCTTAAACAAACTTCTTGACACAGTCAAGGCAATTAAAAAATATAATTAAGTCCTCATTAATTATATTTCCATGAATTTATTAATTAACCTTCTTGGTTAAATAAATTGTTTTTGAGACGCCTAGTCCCCAAGATTGTTTCGGCCAATCTTGCATCAATTTTACTAGCTGGCCTCAACTGGCTAACCACCCATAATATATTCTTTTATTAAATATAGATACCAAGTTTACAGGAATCTTTATCTGAAGAATTCCAGTCAAACCTATCTACATGAAATAAACAGCAAAAACAGAACAACTTTATATTTTGGAGTATTTATTTGGCTAAATACTCAACAGTGACTGTCATATGGTCACAACTTCTTGCAAAGTTATCTTCAGACAGGGACCCCACAATGGCAAGAATAATTTTTTGAAGGCTCCATGGTTTTGATTGGCAAGCGTGACTTGGGTGGGGCAGATTTGGACATGTTCTTTTAACACAGGACACACGTCTCAATGAGGTCCAGGATGTCCTGGTGCATGCAGGGCCATCAAAACTTACGCTTCATGATTTTCAAGAGGTTACATCCTCTGATATGATCTAAGGTGTGGTGGTAGTGCAGGATGGTATCTTCTTATTGGGTGGTGGGAATGTAGGACATCTTTTCACTTGTCTCTTCCTGGTGGCAGACATTGACAGCATAAGTGGTGAACTGACTTTCATTGCCCTTCAGCTTAAAAATAGTCACAGAATTGAGGCCTTTGTAACATGTGGCTTCAGGACGCAGGTAGAGCATGGGCCAGTCTGGGTCCAAGCTATTGTCCCCTGTAATAGATACTACATATAACCTGAAGAGCACATCAGCTGTGATCAGCTCCTTTCCAGGCTTATACTATATGCAGAGTTGGTGAGGAATACATGTGTTTAACCCATCCTGATTGACGTCAAGTTAGATGTGATTGTGTGTTGAAATATTAGAGGGAATTATAGTCCATGAGAACCCAGGATGGAAAAGTAGCACCTTCCAGATAGAGATACCACTTCTCAGCACAATGAAAAATAGCAGCTAGCTCTTTATTGTGAATGTGATAGTGTTGCTTGGTATTAATAAGCTTCTTTTATCTTTAGGCTACTGGGAGGAAGGCCCCATCATTGGTTTCTACCCACAGTTCACTTGCTAAGACATGCTCAGAAGCATTGATTGTGAGCTCATGCTGATGGCTTTTGTTGGGAAACTGAGGGACAGGTGCAGCTGTGAGCATTTGCTTGATTTTTTTGAAGGCCTGATCCTGCGCTGGGGTCCATTGGAATTACTGTTTGGTATTAAGCAATTCAGTAAGAGAAGCAATTAGTTCTTTATAGTTGGGAATAAACTTATGTACATACTTAACCATTCCCAAGAAGGTGAGTACTCAACCCACATCAGTGGGAGGCAGCATATTGGGGATTGATTTGATTTTAGCTAGGTCAGGTTTTATTCCTTGGGCAGAGATTATATGACCCAGAAACAATAACCTAGAATGTAGAAACTTGCACTTGGAGGGTTTAGCCTTCAACTGATGTTTGTGAAGGATGTTGAGGACAGCAAATAGGTGTTGAGAGGTATTTCTTGGTCCTGAATGAATACAATAATGTCATCCAGGTACACAATAACAAATTTCTCACCAGATCCTCAAATACCTTGTTCATGAGCATTTCAAAGGGGGATGGAGTGTTGATTATGCCAAAATTAATGACACATCACTCAAACAACCCATGGTGTATTTGGAAGGCAGTTTTTGCCTCATTCCTGGGGGCAATTCCAACTTGGTTGTGCCCTGCAGCTAGATCAATCTTTCTAAAGGCTTTAGTACCTGTGAGTGTATTGAACAAGCTGACAATCAGTGATAATGGGTATTTGTTCTATACTGTGACTTTATGTAGATTGTTGTAGTCTGTGACCAGGCATAGTGATCTGTCCCTTTTGGCCACAAAGAAGACTGTAGCTCTGTACAGTGATAATGAAGGGCAGATAAAACCCTTGTCTAGGGCGTCCATAGGGTGTTACTAGAGAGTTTTGTCCTCCTTGAGTGTTAGGCAATATAGCAGTTCAGCCTTAGGTAGCAACTCTTGCAACTGAAAAGAATGCTGGATTTTTTTGGTGGAGGTAATTGGTCAAGTATTTCACTGAATAAATTATTAAACTCTTCAACCAGTGTTCAGTTGAAGTTATCAGGGCTGAACCCTCCTCAACTCCCCCTCATAGAAATCTTCCAGCAGCCTTGCAGGAATTACTTGAAGTCCAACTTTCCCCCTTTAAGCTTGTAGGGGCCTGCTTCTGTGATATTTACAAAGATGATGCCATGTAATAGCCTGTTAATCTTAATGGAATAGATTTAGAAGCCAACACCATTTCTTCTGAGAGTGATGATGGAGGTGTCCCAGTCAATGTAAGGACAGTTGTGGTGCAACCAGTCCAGGCCTGCAATAATATCATGGCTGAGGCAGCTCATTATGAGTTCAGAGAGCCTAACCTGAGTGTTACCCATTCTTACTGAGAAAGGTACTATCTCATGGATGATAGTTACCCTTTTGGATTCTGCTAAGTGCGCTGCTTTAAATCAACTGGGTACCCGGTCCAATTGTTGGGAGCTGGCAAATTCCTGGTTGACCATAGTGTGATCATGTCATGTCCTGCCCCAAAGGGCAGGCTTTTTAAATTTATCATATTTCTTTGTTTACAATTGATTTAATCTTTCAGTATTTTTAAATATTGGAATTTTAAATTAAGAGTTAATATTTAAGTATTTTAATTTAATTTGCCTTGTTTTTGCGCTATTTGCGTTCAAATTGTTGTTGTTGTTGTCACTCTGTCTTCCTTACTCTATATTATTATATATTTCTACTTTAAAGTTAGAATATTTTCACCTCCCTTACCTTTTCAAAACTCCCGCTTACGTTGTTGCCACTCTCCAGTTTTTCACCTTGCTGATCTGCAACTTCTGTTAGGATTTGCAGTTCTCCTTTCTCCAGGGTTTTTCACAGGTTTTCTCCAGTTGCTCCTTTTCCTGGCTGTTACTCTTCCTGCCAATCATTACAAACTGAGAAAAACAAGCCTATATAATAAAGAACTTGTGAAGAGTAGGCTTTAAGCCAAAATTCTAAGTGATTTCTACCCTTCAATCTTTTATCTAATTTAAACTTGAGATCTTAATTGTTTAGAAATTTATACATTTTTATTAAATTTATTTTAAAGTTTAGCCTTTTCTTTCCTTAAACAAATGGAACTTGCAAAACAACAAGCCTTAGGCTTATTGTATCCATTATTTTTCCTTAAGGAATCTTTCAATAGTTATATGTACCAATTTGCTGATGGAGAATATCCTAATATTGACATTACCTTAGTTACAAATTGTTCACTATTAAGCACTTTATTTTATCTTCTTTGCTTAGGGTTCTTAAACTCAATCACTCCTTTTGTAACTCAGTATAGGTTTTTGGCAGGGTTCTGTAAGATTATTTATCAGACAGTTCCCACCTTTTTATACCTTTTAAATCTGAATCCTAATGCCTTACACACACTAGTTTATAACCTTGCACCAATATGGGCAAGGCCTTACAGATCAGCCCAGGTGCCTACCAGGAGCCTGTGGGTGTTCTCACAGAAGCAAAAGGGATCAGCAAAGAAAAGAGATTTTATTTGATGAATGACTGGCTTTTAGGGCAGGGCTGTCACTGTGCACTTGGAATGTGTCTAGGGTTTCAACCTTGTGCATGTTGTAGCCATGGGTACTCTTAGCAAGGAGAGATTGGGAGTGTGAATCAAGCGGTAGTGCAGAGC
Organism: Entomophthora muscae; assembly: GCA_014839935.2. Taxonomy (NCBI): domain Eukaryota; kingdom Fungi; phylum Entomophthoromycota; class Entomophthoromycetes; order Entomophthorales; family Entomophthoraceae; genus Entomophthora; species Entomophthora muscae. Next base: position 10,659 of record QTSX02005216.1, on the reverse strand, counting down.
CTCTCATGCCTAAAACCCCCAGAATTTTTCCAAGCTCTCAATTGGTGCCAGCTGCTGCTTCCTCTCACAAGGATACTTGTTGCCATTTTTCTGTTGGTGCAGCTGGTGGCACCTACTTGGCTGTGGGCACTGCCAGGCACAAGGCAAGGTTGAGAAGGTGCATCATTGGATCTTTGAAAACCTATCATAGCTTGTTTGTTAGCTTTCACAATGGTCTTATAAAAGTTTTTAATGGAGGTGCAATTCCCCACAGGAACCCACTTACAGATATGGGGCTTAAACCAATTGATGATGAGTGTGAGAAGCCTTGTGTTTGGGTTAGTGATGGCTTCTGGGGCAGAAATAAGAGCTTGCCACCAGGCAGCAAAATACTCAGGGACGCTTCCTGTTTATTTGATTGCAAGCAGGGGTGTTCTCACAACAATGGGTAAGAAAGTTTCACTGTAGTAGGACTTAGCAGCATCTCTGAACGCTGCCCAAGTGGCTTTGAGTTCTTGAATGACCCAGGTAGTGAACCATACAGTGGTAGGCCCAGAAAGGCACTATGCCACTGTGGCAACCCAGATGGGTTCAGGTACTTGGAAAATACAGAGGCAGGTTTTTGTGGAGTGTAGCCAACTTACAATGTTAGCGCCTTCCACACCACTTATGAAGGGTTCCAACTGTAAGTTCAACATGTGTTGTGACAGATAAGATTAGGGCAGAGTGATACTGACATTGCGCTGTCCCAGACAGAACCAATTTTGAATGCTGGTGATTAATAGTTGGCTTTGGTAAACAACATAACCTTCTGGGATATCCCCATCCTGTATGGGTAAGCAGGTCTCCCAGTGAGGTGTAGCCATACAACCAGAACTCCGTCTTTTCTTAGGGGATTTTCTTAAAGTTAGGCTGTTAATCAAACCTACTGTTGCTACCACTGTTGCAACTGAACCAATAATAGTTCAGTATTTGGATTGGGGAAGACAACAATCCAATAGAAATGACAATAATGGTAACAGGATAATGTTTATTAGTGAATAATGTAATTGCTATACTATATTGAGGAAGCCACAATCCTATCAGGGGTGGCACAGTGGTGGGTTCAACATAAGGTTTGGGTTGGGAATAAGTTGATCCAGGGATCAGCATGTCAAATTGACAATGCTCTTAATTAGAAGATAGTGCCCACAATTTGACATTACCCTTAATCTGGCCCATACTGTTTGTCACAATATGGGGCAACTCATCAAGTGCCCCTTGTGTATTGTGAGATACATTAGTGGACAAGGGGATAATCTCAGTTGAAACAAGGGAGTACTTTTATTTACTGTCTCATTTTTGGTATCCTGTATTTGATTTTTTTGTGTGATTGATTATTTTTTAATCCAGGCCTAGATAAATGAAACATTTATTGAGTGAATCAATCTTCAGTTCAGAAGGAATTGGTTCAGCCATATAACAAATTTCAACCGGAACCAGTTGAACAATTTTTGTTTATCTTAACAAGTTTATAAACTACTTTACTTCCAAGAAGCATATAATTGACAATAGTGTCAAGAGAAGCTACATAGTGCCCATGTGGATCATGGCAGTCATGAGGCTTTTGAAGATCTGGATTTCTATAGAACTCTAATGTTTGATGCTAGTGTGATATCTGGATGGAATGTTGGTACCACCTTTTACTTGGTGGTTGAGCCTTTTCTTGGGGAGATGGTGTTACAGCATCTTTAGATACTACCTCTTAGGAAGCCATCATTTTTGAAATAAACTTCCCAGTTTATTAGAGGGTATTTCCTCTCTTGTCTTGAAGCTTGTTTAGATAAAACTAACCTGATAGATCAGCCATTCTGGTTGATCATGTTCCCTTATGCATAACTCAGCGGGCTTGCTTTCCTGTGATTATGTGATTTAAGGAGTTAGTTTCTCAGAATTATTATGCCTTGGAGTCCAGTTTAGGATCTGGAATATTGATCACAAGTTTTCTTCATTGGTTGAGCAGTTGCTTGTTAGGGGCTTTTAAAGAGGGGATGTTTCCTGGTTCTGGATTTGTTGCAGGTGCCTGGTTTAAATATGGATGGGGATTAAACCTCAGTGCTGCTAAACCAGGCCTTGCTATCATTGTTTTATTTAGCGGGAAGCTTGCATTATTTATGGACTGGGGTTGGTTTGTCTATCCCAATGACTGAAAAGTACTTTAAGGGGGATTTCTTGGATGGGCTGAGATATTTCAAAAGATTGGTGGCTTAAGCCAGGATAATCCTAGATTGATGTTCAGCCCCTCTGGTTAGCTAACCTTGAGGATAAGGTCCTGAGCTGAACTTGTTGGTTGGATCTAGTAAAGTGGAAAGTTTATGTTTTGGCTACCTTAGTGGGGTAGTAGAATAGTTGAACCATTTTGTCGTGTTTGGCTCCTGGGGACAACATCCAGGAGGACACAGCAGGAAATCTTTATAACAAAAGATTTGAGGTTTGAAGCTAGCCTTGGGTTAGCCTTCAGGGCAAAATTAAGTGCACATACCTTAATTTCCTGGAAAACAAGATGTAAAAGTCCTTTTGGCAGAAAGGACAGGAAAAAGCTTGAAGATTATTAAAGCAGACACAAATGTGGATAAACTTGTCTTTATTAGGAGAAATAATTCTACTTAAATAGTAGACAAGGAACAGTGATCACTCATTAGGAAGACAGAGTGGCTGAGGGGTCACATTGGGATGAGGTCATACCAGGATCAATCACAGACAGGTACAATAATCCAGAATGGGTGGATATTGAACCAGACCCATTTGCAGAAGGCAAGGAATTTCCGAACTCGAAAGCAAACCTAGCCAAATCTTTGCAGCTATCAATATTTGAAGGCTATATCAAAATAGCATTAATTGTGCAATTTACGACACAGAAGCTCCATCCAAAAGTCTCTGTTCAAGGCCTGCTGCTGGAATATTTATGTTGCTAGATATTTTTTGTGATAGGGGTGCTGGGATAGACCTTGGACAAGTGTGGATATTGGTATATTAGTTTTATGATGGCAAAATGGCTGTTCAGAAGTAGGAAGGACAAAAGTTAAAGCTGATGTAGAAGTTTAATAAAGGCTAGAAGGTGGTTTTAGAATGGTAAGCTGAAAATCACGCCTGGTGCCAATTATATCCCTTGGAGTGTGGGCAGCATGTAAATCTATTATCAGGGCTCTGTATAATAAATGGTGTCTACAAGGTAATTCTGGACATGTGGCTTAGTATTACTACGAGTGGGGCGGCTAGAAGGATATCCCTGAGCAGGTGTTGTTTGAGTGGGGCGGCTATAAGGATATCCCTGAGCAGGTGTTGTTTGAGTGGGGCGGCTATAAGGATATCCCTGAGCAGGTGTTGTTTGAGTGGGGCGGCTAGAAGGATATCCCTGAGCAGATGTTGTTTGAGTGGGGCGGCTAGAAGGATATCCCTGAGCAGGTGTTGTTTGAGTGGGGCGGCTAGAAGGATATCCCTGAGCAGATGTTGTTTGAGCGGGGTGGCTAGAAGGATATCCCTGAGCAGGTGTTGTTTGAGTGGGGCGGCTAGAAGGATATCCCTGAGCAGGTGTTGTTTGAGTGGGGCGGCTAGAAGGATATCCCTGAGCAGGTGTTGTTTGAGCGGGGCGGCTAGAAGGATATCCCTGAGCAGGTGTTGTTTGAGTGGGGCGGCTAGAAGGATATCCCTGAGCAGGTGTTGTTTGAGTGGGGCGGCTAGAAGGATATCCCTGAGCAGGTGTTGTTTGAGCGGGGCGGCTAGAAGGATATACTTGAGCGGATGTTCTTTGCGTGGGGTGATTGGGAGGATTTCCTTCACGTCCTTCTTGGGGATGGGCATTTCTTTGGAGGTCGTAGAGCTTATCTTGGGCTAGATTTTTCACTTCTTGTTCGAGCGTTTCAAAGTAGTACTTTTTCATGTCCTTGACCCCGTCAGAGCTGTAATACTTTTCAAGTGGCGCTACATAGTAGTCGTAGTTGGATTTGATCGTGCGTTTAAGATCAGACTCAGCTCTCTTGACTTCGTCGGCTCCTCTGGCTGCGGCATGGTCCATTTGCTCCTCTATAATGCCACGGACTAGATTTAATTGCTTTAGCGTCTGATCGTAATATTTTTGGCCATCGGCTTGGCACAAGGCAATCCCACAGGCAATAGCACTAAATAGAATATTGATTTTCATTTGATTTGATGGATTGGCTGAGAAAGGCTGCTATTTAAACCTAATTCCGTTTACATAGTCACCCAAGGATTCCATGCAAGATCAGAATAAACATGAACTCAATAAATTGTAAATCGAGACATATATTTTCAAATTCGCCGATTGTTATAAATTCTAATTGAACTGCATACTTTAGAATCACCACAGTTCTTGAGAGCCAATAATGTACTTTTATTTATCAGTGGCGTGATAAGCTGGCGCTAGTTCAAACATTATTGGGTAGTTGGAATATGTCATCATTTTCTTCTTGGCTTTACTATTCCTCCCTCTCTACAAGCTTATGCTGCTACTATAATCCCGAGATCCACTTATCTATCTATAATGAACGGCCTCGGCATTAATATATATAAAAGCGAGTCTGTCTGTAATGTCAGCTCGAGAGCACTCAAGCCGTAAGGAATTGAATTAATTTTCCATATTATTTAATTTTAAAGTCGATGGCCAAGCCAAAAGCTTGATTTGGCTCGTCCTTATATACAATCCCTTACAGGCATATTTAAAAGCCAAGCAGTTAAATACAAATTAATTAAAGTCTGAGTGGTCTATATTTTCATTTTAAAATAATTAAGGTCACATTCCACCGAATTTAAACCTCATTCTTTCAAAAAGGGATTCAACCCTTGAAACTATAAAAGAAGCTTAACTTCATAGATTATCCAACTCCAGAATGTGTGGATTAAAATTGAAAGAGGAGAAATAGATTGTTTAAGAATAAGATCAAGGTTCGGATTAATTTACTATGCCTTTAAATGATTGGATGCTTAAACTACATGTTGAATTTTGACTTGAGAAAGGAGAGCTTGACTAATTTCAAGAGATCCAATTTAAATTATAAATGTAAATATTATTTTAAGAAGAGATATTTCGATTTTATTCATTTTGAATATAAAATAGAATAGTCCGCTTGATTGCATCAGCAGATCCAAGTGGCTGTAGATTGTTTCGGAGTTAACCTTGCTTGCCACAGCATCAGCCTAATAAGGATGTCGGTGGACTAAACTGGCAATAATAATATTAAGGCTCAATAAAGTTATTTTCATAAATTTAGAATATCTAGGAAAATTTTCAGATCATTCCAATCAAAATGACACTAATTATAATATCTTTAGTTGCTCTAGATGCTGAGATATAGAGTGAAGTGCTAGAATCGGGCTTAAGTCATAATCAAAGGTCCAGGCTCAATTTGATACATTGAATTTTCTTTAAGAACACTTAAAAACCAAAAACAACAATTCTATGCGAATACAAAACCGATCTTAATATTCAATAGCTTGTTTTAAGGCTACAGATCAGCTCTATATTTTGGTGAAACTAAAATATCAAATATTAAAATATTAAACTATTATTTTAGCTTTTCTAAACTTAATAGTAATACATAACATATTTGGATTTATATTTTATATTTATACTTGGAATATACAATTTTATTGTAAATGAGTAAAATTCAAACTAGCTTTTAAGAAACCCTTTTAAATAAGATTCTTTAAATTAAATAGTTGATAATTAATCCCAACCTAAAAGTCCAATAATATATTGAATCAATATATTATATACAATTTTATACTTGACCTTGGACGGGCCATCCACCTAATTATTGTTAAAGGCTAGAAAGATGAAAAGTTAATCTTGCAGCTAAGCCACACTTTTCCAGCCAATGAACCGTCCACAGGAAATCGAAGGATCTGGGGTCTGCTTTTTAATAAATCATTAAATAAATGAGCTAGGTGCCAAACATTTCCACTCCATCGAACCCGATTCAATGGCTAAATGGAATGATACAGCTGGCACTTGATTTGATGGGCCTAGGGATGCTTCGGCTCAGCCCCGACCAGCTTTTGGCTCTGGGCAGCTACAATCAAAACGTAAATATCGAATATTTAGAAACTTTTAAATAAATCTTTGATGAGTGACTCAGAGCTAGAAACTGGCCACGGCTGCCCATCATGGGCCTACAAACTACAAAAACTTAACTAATAATCACAATTGCTAGCATAATAAAAATATTACTATACTTGATAGTGCTTTTAGACGAGATTAAACCTTTTTTCCAGCAAGGTTTGCCAAGCACTTAGAATTCAAACACACTAGAGTAAAGCAAATCACTTAAGGTATAAGTGCCCAAATCGATGACAGCGCCCATGTTGACACTATATTAAAGTGTAAATTTTGTTTTTTATACTGTAAATTCAGAACCTGATGGCAAAAATGTGGGATTGTCACATCCTACGTCCAAACTTTGAATTGCATTTGCGAGCAACCCAGCTGGGTGAAGTCTAAAGTATTTGATAAAATCAACCATTTAATCCAACATTTCATCTATTTATTTAAATTTGCAAAATTTGAATCCCTACTGCAAAAGAGTCAACTAACTAAAGACAAATTGCATCAAATAAATGTGGAATTCCAATATGCAATTTGGTATTTTCTGCAAGTCTAACAAATTGTAGACAATATGAAAAATTAACATGAGATTATGGGATTGTCAAATCCAAGAGCCAAATTTCAAATCAAAATTGAGGTGAACTTGAAATAAATTTAATTGATGGGCGTCTCAAACAGGAAGTCAGAGGATCTAGAGTGGTCTTACACAAATTATTTTGGGAATCACAAGCATTCTCAAAAATCACTCAATTCCATTTTAGGATGGCTAAAATTTAGATCTTAATATTCACCAAACTAGACATACTCAATAATAAAATAGACTAAAATATACACTCCTCTTTTTGAGTTTAGTTTTTAATAAAAATTATTATGTACTCTTCTTCCACTAACCAAGTCAACAAGCAGTTCACTGGCCTTGATGAAAGCATGTAGGACTATTCTGGATCTGCCAATAGTGAAGTCTCTGTTGATGGCAACTCCCAACCCGCAGGCCCCTCTGCAAGCACCACCCAGGAGTGTGTTCTTTCTTCTGTTTCATCTAATATGGCCCTGTTTGTGCATCATGCAAAGGCCACTGCTAACCAGAACCATGTGCTGGCACTGTCATCCACCAGTAGCCAATTAAATCTACCTGTTGCATTAAGAAGTGAAAATTTGGTTTCAGCCAATCAGATGACATCATTTGAGTCTCAAGATAGACACATCTCTCCACCAGCCAATCATTCTTCAAGATACAGAAGAAAACTTATTACCCCTGAAATTTTTCTACAAATGACTAAAAAACAAGGGATGCTTATTTACCTTGGGTAAATAGCAACCAAAATGGATTTTACAAAGTCTGCTGCAGATGCAACCTCACAAGCTCATCCAACTGTGGTCCTCCTCCCAAGAAGACACCAACTGGGTCCTTTATGTGAACTGACAGCAAAAATGCCCATCCTATCATGTTGGCCATACTAGAACATGATTCCCAAATGCCCCTTGTCCAGGGTTGCCTCCAACTAGGGCTTCACAGGGGGTTCACTAACAAAAGAACATTCTTTTTATGTATGGATGGAGTTGAGTTTACCTCAAGAATATTAAACATTAAGTTCTCAATGGCCCCAGCTTGGTGGACACTGATCCCTATGGTTCCACCGTCATCAACTTTGTCAAGGGAAGAGCAACAAGGACATGCAATGATATCATCTTCTTGTCCTATGCCAAGATTTCTGCAATTATCCAAGACTTTGGAGAAAAGGGCATCCAATCTGACATGTACAAGCACGGCCTAATTCTGTATAGATTTATTGGAGTTTTTCTGAAAGTTTTCCCATTGGGGATCAACTATTACTCTACTTCTTCAAATGCAGAAGAGGAGTATGCATACCAGGAGGAGCTCAAGGCTATGCCGGCAGAGTGGGCTGCCCAGCAAGCTGTAAACACAGTTTTGTTAAGTGCAGAGATGAAGCAGTGTGAATGGGCTTCCAAAGAAACTGCAGCTGCAGGTCATACCTGCTGGACCTATCCCACTAACCATGCTGACATGCACCTTGCAGATTTGTGTCTATACAACACTGGTTCTTCACTCAGGCACCAGAATCCTGTTTCATACCATGAATTATGCACCATAATTGATATGGGATTTGAGCTTTTCCTATCTGTCTTTGTCCAAGACTTGTCTGATCTTGTCATCTTCTACATAAGTGACAAGGGTAAGTCAATAAAAGAACCCTGAATCCCCCTCACTCAAATATTTGGTATGTCAAGTCTGCATATGTGATAGAAGAATAATTCAGGCAGTTGAAGCAATTGGCTCTTGCTGATTCTTCCCATCCCAGCCTCTCCCCTTTGAGACCCAACAATCAACCTGCTAACCTTGACCCCCAGCACAATTACCAATCCCACCCCACTACCTCTAAAAATGTCCCTTAAACAGGCAAAGATAACAACAATGTACTTTCTGCCCATACCTTCCCACACTTTTCCTTTGATGAGTAAACAGGTAGCTCCCAGCTATGTCATTTTAATATAACTGTTAATATGGCTGAAGTTAATAATTTAGTAATTTTTTAAATTAATATCATTTCCCACATTTGAAAATATTGTTATGAATTTTCTGTATTAAAATTTGATATTCAGTAGTTTTAAAAGCTATGGGGACAACCAAAAATACCTCAGATTTAAACAAAACAATTCCAGATTTAAACAAACCCCAAGTTGCTTGAGATTCAGGATTCAAATAATTCAAATATTTTTGGTGAACAAATGAATTGTCAAACAATAAACAAAATTTCACTAACACATTATACAAAATTATAGCAAATATCAAGCGGCGTTGTTTAAACCACAAACAAAATAAACTGACACAGCAAGTGAGATGGATGGATGCTGTTCCAGAGTATATTATAATCCAATCAGGATTCATATGAGGCACCAACAAAAGGACTAAAATGAAACAAAATTTGAGCAATCTGTAAGTGAGATTCCATAAGCACAAAATAAAATGAACTCACACAAGATGTGTAGTATGAGCAGCCTAAAATAGAAAAATAACGGTATAACAGCCAATCAACAGCTATCCAATCTGGATACAGAGGCATTTTATTCATTTTCATGGCTCCTGATTTGTGTAAAATTATTTTGAGAACTTTTTTTCATAACTGTGCTGTTTTAGCAGAGTTACATGGGGAAAATATTTAGAAGATAGATAATAATCTTTATTGAGAGATAATAAAAATATAGTTCATGTGAATCAAGGATAGAAGAAACAAGATTGGTGATCACACAGCTGGATGGAAGAAGGGGGTGGCTTGATCCTGATAATGAGTCAAGCGCCAAATTGAGGTATCCACCGTGAAGGATCATCATCTGTTCATGTTGATGGATTTGGTAATTTGAGTTGACTTCCTAGTCTGGCTTTGGGTGACTGATAATTGGATTGCGGGTCACAAACCCGCTTGGTTGGAACCTTGCTGGCGGGTCAAGCCTGCAGTTTCAACATTTTCAAATATGGACTTGTGATTACAATAAAAATAAATCATAAATTTTAAACTTCTACTTTTAGTGATTTTAACCTAGTTTTTTTACAATGGTTTTTAACAACAACATTTTTGACGGCACCAGCAACCAAGCCAGAAGCAGCCAAGGAAGCTTTTGTGGAGGTGAGGCTCAGAGTGTGGAGGCACCTGTTTACACCCAAGCCTTTGATGCAGGTAACAAGGAAGCTGACCTGTATTTGACCCCTGGCCCCTATGGCTTTGAATTGTTTGATAGTTACTTAGTGTCTAGCTCTTCCCTTGCTCCCTTACCCACCCCTGCACAAGCTGCCAACCAACCCACCAATCAGAATGGCAACCCTGATTTGGAACAACTTCCTGCCATCAGTCAACCTGCCCCCCCTCAGCCAATCAGGCTTCAGCTCCTGTAGCCCAGCGCACCAAGCGCCAAATCACTACCACCCAAGTTCTTCAGAAAATTGTGGCACTCAACCAGTGTGGCCTGACCTGGGATCAGATTGCCAACCAATTAAAGTTTACCCAAGCCACCATCATGCGGGAATTCAACAACCTGATTGGGGCAGCCAAGAAGCCCAAGAAGCCCCCAGAGTCCTAGATCAATGATGCATACCCAATCATGCTCAATCTCTTACCGCAGGACCCCAAGCTTCCCCTGATCCAGGTCTGGAATCAACTTTCACAGCATAGCATTTGTGTGTCTGAGTGCATAGTGCAGCTCTGGATGCACAGGAAAGTGGCGCCAGTCTGTGTGCTGACCAATTTTGGCGGCAACCAATCAGAAAGTAGCAAGGATTTCCCATACAATCCCGCCATCAAGTCCACCCTGGTCCAATGCTTGACCAGTCTAACAGATGACATAATGTTCATCTCCTACTACAAGCTATCAGTAGCTTTCAACAATTTTGGTGAGCAAGGAAAAGCTGCCACCCAAAAAAGAAGGAATAAGGTCAAGAGGGAGATGTTCATTGGTGCACTTCTGGCTGTTTTGGCCAAGGGGTTTGTCTACTATTGGACAAGCCCTGATTTCACCAATGGATACAAGTACAGCCACATTATTGGCAAATTTCTTGACTCCTGGGA